>CM077157.1:43326505-43601505 GCA_039583875.1 Platanthera guangdongensis | reverse complement strand
ACAAAGGTTGTGCACCCAAAGATACGTAGAGAAAGAGGAAAAGAATCCTTGTCTGGATATAAAATAGAGAATGGAGTTTGTCCGTGAAGAACCGTGGATATAATACGATTAATGAGGTAACATGAGATGAGGACAGCGCATCCCTAATAGGAGCGAGGAATGTGCATCTGTGTCATCAGAGTGCGGGCGACATCGAGAAGGTGACGGTTCTTGCATTCGCCACCCCATTTTGTTGGGAGGTATAAACACAAGTGGTTTGATGAACAACAACATTTTGCATACAAAAAGAAGAGAAAGCATTGCTAAGATATTCCTTAGCGTTGTCAGAACAAAGTATTTTAACTGATATGTCAAACTGATTCTTAATTATATTATAAAAAGATTTCCACACAGAAAAAAGTTTAGAGCGATCTTTTAAAAGATACACCCAGGTACATCTAGAGAAATCATCAATAAACGTTACAAAATATGAAGTACCCCGACCTACGGTGAGGGTAGGAGTTGGACCCCAGATGTCGAAGTGAACAAGTTCGAACGGCCGGGAAGATCCATGACCTTGCTTTGGTGGGAAGGAGGAGCGGTGATGCTTACCAAGTTGACATGCTTCATAGTTGAGAGGTGGACCTTGCGGAGGAAGATGTGGTAGAAGCTGACGAAGAAGATGTGGAGGAGCATGACCAAGACGAAGGTGCCACTAGAAAAGATCAGTAGAAAATGTGGAGAATGTGGAGAGTGCAGAAATGTTGTCGAGGAAGTAGAGGCCGCCTCTCTCAGTCCCAGTAGCAATCGTTTGTTTGGTGCCCAGATCCGGAAAATAACAAGTAGTATAAGTGAATATTACAGAGCATTGTAGTTGTTTGCAAAGCAAAGTAACCGATAACAAGTTGAAAGGGAACTTGGGCACGTAGAGCGTATCTGCCAGGCGAAGAGACGGTGTGACTTGAACCACACCTGTTCCATTGACCGGTGAGGGAGAGCCATCCGCAACAATGACTGGGGGCAACCGATCATGTGTTTCTAGAAGTAAGAAACACTGAGGATTGCCTGTCATATGATTTGTAGCACCAGAGTCGATCAGCCATCTTCTGCAAGTAACAACGTGGGCACTACCGGAAGAGGTGACCACCGAGGCAGATAGCTTGGAGGAGGTGGAAGCCATTGAAGAGAGACATGTCGGGCGAACAGCAAGCAGGTCGTGCGGCTAGGAATTCCACAACGGATAGAAAAAATATTCTGTAGCGGACACGGTGACAACACACCAGCGGCAAGGAAAGCAATGAACAGGAAGAAGAGCAAAGCAGAGGGAAAGAAGTCACACAACTTGATAGAAGGCCAAGTGATGAAGAAATTTTATAGTTTTAAAAAGTATATCAAAACTATATTCTCAAATAGGCAAGCGTACCTATCGACATATAGTATAGGAAATGTCGTATTAGACTCGGGGCCTGTTGAGTACTGCTACTCACGCAAATTAATATTATTTTATCTAAGTTTAAAAGGGGATTAAATTACACAAAATGCAAGAAACTAAACTGAAAACTAGCACTTGATCTGAACTCGCCTTGAATTAAAACAAACTCTTTATGAAAACCAAGCTCTAAATTAACAACTTCGACCGTGGAGGTTCCTTAAGTACAAAAGCGTCTCTCTCGAGCTCATGCTTTTGAATAACCTTAGGTTGGTCGATTAAGACCTCTCGGCCAGTCGAAACCCCTAAGCTTGCTTTAGGCGGTGAACCCCTCTATTGGATTTGACTCCAATCCGAAAGATTTATGTCGTCCTCTCTCGAGGAGTGCATGCAACTCCTTTTATCTTTGAGTGATCTACTCGTATCTGCAACCACTCGGTGATTTAAGATACGGATCTAAAATCGAAGTGCATATCCGCGAAATATGAATTCAACACCATATACATCAAAGATAAATCGTAAGCGATAAATAAAAAGTTTGACAAAAGGAGATTATTTTATTCTAAAACTTATCAAAATCAAGTGGAAATGAAAATAGTGCTACATGGAAAGATAAACAACTACAAAATAAAAGTGCAATAATTAAAGTCTACAACTATGAAATTAAAAAGTACATGAAGAAAAATGCATAAAGACAGGAAATAATCTACTGAAACGACTCCTAGATGGGCCTCCTAGCTCTTCCCTAAGCCTCTGGACTCATCTGCAATTTATAGGAAAACTTTCTGCATGGTCACGCCCTGGGTCACGCCCGTGACCTAGGGCGTGTCAGCCTCGGAACCGCCATCTTGAAAGCCCGGGAACGTTGGAGATGAAAGTGCCAAAAGCTGTTCAATGGCGGGTCACTCCCATAGGTCATGCCCGTGACCGAGGGCATGTCACTTCTGTTTTTGGAAAACCGCGGGAAGCTGAAAACAACGGGAGTAAATCCCTGTTGATGGAGAGGTCATGCCCCCAAGTCACGCCCATGACCAGGCGCGTGTCAGGCTGAAACGACAATCTGGAAGCAACGACAGGAACAACTTGATTAAATGCTAGAAACACACTTGACACACCCATGGCCATGCCCGTGACTGATGGATCACGAGCATGTAACTGATTGTTCGACGTTCTTCGCTCGACGATCTCCGTTCGACGATCTTCTCTCGACGATTTTCGTTCGACGATCTTCGCTCGACGATCTGCGTTCCACGATCTTCATTCGATGATCTGAGCCCGTTGGTGTCACGTCTATGGTCATGCCCGTGACCAAAGGTGTGGCGTGTACTTGGCTGTTCGACAATTTGCGTTCGATGATTTTGAGCACATTCATGTCACGTCTGGGTGTCACGCCTGTGACCATGGGCCTGTAACCTGAAACTAATGTGTCCCGTTCTCTGGAGCTCCTCTATGGGTCACGGCCATATGTCATGCCTGTGATCGGAAGGTCACGCCCGTGACATGGCCGTGAAAAGTCAATTTTTTCAGGATTGCTCTGTCTGATCTTTTGATTAGCCTAGCATGCTCCAATTTGTTATTAGCAGCCCAAATAAACCTGAAAAGAGAAAACAAAGAGATTAATTCAATAAATTAATAAAAACTAGATAAAACATAACTTTTTATTGAATAAAAACTATATAAAAAGTACTATAAATAGCTACTTATCAAATACCCCCATACTTAATCTTTTGCTATTCCAGAGCAAAACTATGAGAGTACTTATAAGAAATTAATATAATTTTTAAATTAAACTAAAAATTTATTAAATCAAAAGAAAGTTAAAAATTAACTTAAGGGATTCAAAATTTTAAGTCCTAAAATATGAAAATAAAATGAGAAAAGATAAATATTTAGCAAATTTTATTTAATAAAATAATTAGATCTCAAAATTAAGTAGTTAGTAAACAAAGTTAGATTAAAAATTATACACACTTTTTTTCACTAAAAAGACACTTCGAGGAAAATTCAAACTACTACTTATGCCTTCTTACAAAATTAATTTAAAACTAAAACAATTATATTGGGTTTTGGGTTTGAAAAAAAGGAAAATTAAGAGATCTTAGATTGGGGGTGATGAATTTTATCGTCTCACCCCGCACAAATTTTTTTTTGATGTTTTTTTTTTCTTTTTTTTTCTCTTCAAACAAAATTGCTTATGAGTAATGAATTTTATCATCTTACTCCTTTTGGTGGGGGTTGCATATATGTACCAATGAATACTTGATTCCCATGACATATGATCTCACCAAAAAGAAAAAAATGAATATGTGTATCAGGGGATAATGAATTTTATCCTCTTATCCCCGTGACATATGATCTAACAAGAAGAATTAAACTAAGGGAAGACTAAACAATATTTAGATTAAATTAAAATTAAAAGAGAGCAACTATAGTAAATTAAAATTTCCTAAGAATCTTAAAGTTTAAAGCGGAGATAATTGGAATCTTAAAATGGTTAAACTAAGCACTATAAAATTGAAACTAATTAAAATAAAAGAGAAAAAGACTAAATAAATTTCTCTAAACAAATTTACTTCATAAATTTATTTCTTAAAATCAAATCACCTAAAAAATAAATTTAACTAACTTTGATGAAATAAAAGTTTAGAAAATCAAAAATTATAAAAATTCTTATAAATAAACTCAAAGTAAATTTCTAAAAAACTCAAAAATTAAGTAGGGGTGTATTATATTTTTTTTATATTTGCTTTTTTTTCTATATTTTTTTGTATTTTTCCTTTTGATGATAAAAAGAATTTTTTTGTAAAGTTTTAAAGATTTTTTCAATTTTTTAATTTTTTGATTTTAGAGATTTTTCATTTTTTTTAAAATAAAAACAATAAATAATAATCCACCCCCATACTGAAAAAAAAACATTGTCCCCAATATTTATAAGTCAAGTAGGAGGGGGGAAAGAAAATAATTTGTGAAAAATAAAATTCATAAAAACTAATTGATAAGCAAGGGGTGTCTCCCAAGAGCGCTTTTCTTTTTCCCGTCTTTAAGCTAGACGGTTCGGGTTAGGAGAAAGGAAAATAAAAATTGAAATGAACGGGCAACTCTCTTAATTCGCTTTTTAGCGAAGATGCCAAAGTCGCTTGTCCGGCTACTCCTCCGCTTGCTTCTTGATTTTCTTTCTTGCAGTTGACTTGAAAATGTAGATTCAAATCACTTTTGCATACCTGAGGGGATTTGAATCTTTCTAGATGAGCGGCAAAAGGGTCGGGGACAACATTTGATTGCAACGGCCCATCTTCTACATGAAAATCATTAGAATAATAAAAATTAAAAAGAAGTGCGTCAGAAAAATCTTCACAAGGAGGAGGCTCCCGCGAAGTTATAAGATTAGACTCAGGTTGTTTCTTTTCTAAAATTAATTTTTCATCCGAAAATTTGTTTAAAATTAAAGCATCTGAAGCATCTTGTTCAAAAATTGTCACTCCTAAAAAGTCATAAATTGTGTATGAAGATTCATAAATAGGAGGAAAATTGGGAGTAGTAGGAGGAGAAATATAGTATTCTTCTACTCCTCCCAGCGCATCCATACACCTAACAAGCTCTTGAAATAAAATTTGTTGTTCTTCTTCGGTATAAACAACTACTGGGGTACATGAAAAGTCATGTTCCTCATTAGCGACAGTATCCGAAGAAGAGGAAAAATCACTAAACATAAGAAAATTCTCATCCAAATTTTGGGGGGAAGAATCAAATGGAGATTGAGAAGATTCCCCAAAAGTGGGAGAGAAAGCTTGCGGCGCGGAAAAAGAAGAACAAAAATTCGGATCTAAATAAAAATTCTCATTACTCGGGAATCTTTCCGGGTGATCATGCCGGAAATCAACATCCGAGAAAGAGGGAAAATTACAAAAATCAGAAAAATTGTTCGCAGTGAAGCTTGAAAAAGTATTTTCATGAAATTTGAAAAATTAAAATTGGAAAAATTATTGGAAAAGTGATTTTCATGGAAATTAGAGAAAGGGTGCTGATTAAAGTAGGAATAATGATTTTCATAATTATTATCAAATTTATAAGAATGATTTTGATGATAAAAATAATAACATTCCTCACTCCGATGAGGGGCACCACAATAAGAACAAGAAATTTGGTGCAGTCTTGCGGCTTTCAAAATATCTAGTCGATTTTGAAGCTCGGCAATTTTGGCGGCCAATTGCGATGACATGTTCTTTGTAAAAAGAAAAAAATAAAACAATCGTTACTTAATAGAATGGAATTCGAAAAAGAAAATGAAAAAGTGAATAGGGGTAGAGAACGAGAATGATAAAATTAATACAATTCGTGCTTTCAAAATATCAACAAAAATGGTCTCCGGCAATGGCGCCAAAAACTTGATGGGGAAATTTTATAGTTTTAAAAAGTATATCCAAACTATATTCTCAAATAGACAAGCGTACCTATCGACATATAATATAGGAAATGTCGTATTAGACTCGGGGCCTGTTGAGTACTTCTACTCACACAAATTAACATTATTTTATCTAAGTTTAAATGGGGATTAAATTACACAAATTGCAAGAAACTAAACTGAAAACTAGTACTTGATCTAAACTCGCCTTGAATTAAAACAAACTCTTTATGAAAACCAAGCTCTAAATTAACAACTTCGACCGTGGAGGTTCCTTAAGTACAAAAGCATCTCTCTCAAGCTCATGCTTTTGACTAACCTTAGGTTGATCGATTAAGACCTCTCGGCCAGTCGAAACCCCTAAGCTTGCTTTAGGCGGTGAAACCCCCTATTGGATTTGACTGCAATCCGGAAGATTTATGTCGTCCTCTCTCGAGGAGTGCATGCAACTCCTTTTATCTTTGAGTGATCTACTCGTATCTGCAACATCTCGGTCATTTAAGATACAGATCTAAAATCGAAGATCATATCCGCAAAATATGAATTCGACACCATATACATCGAAGATAAATCGTAAGCGATAAATAAAGAGTTTGACAAAAGGAGATTATTTTATTCTAAAACATGTCAAAATCAAGTGGAAATGAAAATAGTGCTACATGGAAAGATAAACAACTACAAAATAAAAGTGCAATAATTAAAGTCTACAACTATGAAATTAAAAAGTACATGAAAAAAATGCATAAAGACAGGAAATAATCTACTGAAACTACTCCTAGATGGGCCTCCTAGCTCTTCCCTAAGACTCTGGGTTCATCTGCAATTTATAGGAAAAATTTCTGCAAGGTCATGCCCTGGGTCACGCCAGTGAAATAGGGCGTGTCAGCCTTGGAACCGCCGTCTTGAAAGCCCGGGAACGTTGGAGATGAAACCGCCAAAATCTGTTCAATGTCGGGTCACGCCCATAGGTCACGTCCGTGACCGATGGCATGTCACTTCTGTTTCTGGAAAACTGCGGGAAGCTTAAAACGGCGGGAGAAAATCCCTGTTGATGGAGAGGTCACGCCCCGTAGTCACGCCCGTGACCAGGGGCGTGTCAAGCTGAAACGGCAATTTGGAAGCAACGGCAGGAACAGCTTGATTTAATGCTGGAAACACACTTGACACGCCCATGGCCACGCCCGTGACCGATGGATCACGGGCGTGTAACTGGCTGTTCGACGTTCTTCGCTCGACAATCTTCGTTCGACGATCTTCGCTCGAAGATCTTCGTTCGATGATGTTCGCTCGACGATCTGCTTTCGACGATCTTCGTTCGACGATCTGAGCCTGTTGGTGTCACGCCTAGGGTCATGCCCGTGACCAAGGGCGTGGCGTGTACTTTGCTGTTCGACGATTTGCGTTCGACGATCTTGACTTGCGTTCGACGATTTTGAGCACATTCATGTCACGCCTGGGTGTCACGCCCATGACATAATGGTCACGCCCGTGACCATAGGCGTGTAACCTGAAACTGATGTGTCCCGTTCTTTGGAGCTCCTGTATGGGTCACGGCCATATGTCACGCCCGTGACCGGAAGGTCACGCCCGTGACATGGCCGTGAAAAGTCAATTTTTTCAAGATTGCTCTGTCTGATCTTTTGATTAGCCTAGCATGCTCCAATTTGTTATTAGCAGCCCAAATAAACCTGAAAAGAGAAAACAAAGAGATTAATTCAATAAATTAATAAAAACTAGATAAAACATAACTTTTTATTGAATAAAAATTATATAAAAAGTACTATAAATAGCTACTTATCAGCGAGCGGGCAGGAGAAGAACAAGTCGCACGGCTAATGATTAGGCCGCGACGACGAGCAAGTAGGAGCGGCTAAAAGGAGAAGTCACGGTGACAAAGAACAGGTCGCGGCGACTTAAGAGCAAGTCGCAGCGACAAAGAAGAGGAGCGCTGAGAAAAGATTGCGGCGACTTAAAAACAAGTCACGGTGACAAAGAAGAGTAGCGGCTTAGGAAAGGGGAGTCGGCGACTAAGCACAGTGTGCGGCAAGAAAGTGGCCACAAACACAAAGGGGCAGAGATAGGGATCAACAAGCCACGCAAACAGGGCGAAGGTCAAAGAAACAAGGCGCGAAGAAAGGTCGTGGGAAGAAGAAACAAGCCACGAGAGCAGGTCGCGGGAAGAACAAACAAGCCACGCGGACAGAGAGGGCTCTCAGAATCAGGAGGAAAATACCAAGTGCTCTGATACCATGTGCGAACAGGAAAAAGTAGACCGGAAATTTGGAGTAATAAAAACTTTATTATCCAAAAAAGTATCAATTACAATGATATAGCATCCCTTTTATAGAATGGAGGAGATGAGAGAGATTACAAATAAGCAATGTGGAACTAAAAAATTACATGATATGCGGCTTTACAAATAGACAAACCGGACAGGTCATGCGGTTAGACAAGCCGGCTAACTGCCCGACAACCATCAGAGGAGAGAACAAGCGCCATAGAGAGGAAGCCGCCACAGGAGACCGCTAGACCGCCCGGTCTCTAAGTCGTCTGAGACAACCAACCAGACCGCTGAGAAACCACACAACAACAGCCCGGCAGACAAGCTAGCTAGGATAAACCGCCAGACCGCCCGGCCTCCGAAGAGCAACAGACCGCCCGGCCTACATACTGCAACAGTTTGTAACTTGTTTTGTAATCCCTTGTTATAATTAAAGAAGCTTTTTGCTCATTTCTTGTGTTGTGCCTACTGTAATCTCTTCCAATAGTGGTATCAGAGCCAGTTCCTGAACCTTGGAAGTTGCTCGAAAGAGTTAAAAACTTGAAGTGATGGAGATGATAAATGTTATACCGGGTCAAGTTCCCAAGTTGACAAAGACAAACTATGGGAACTGGAGCATCCAAATTAGAGTGTTGCTAGCATCAAAGGAGCTATGATAGATAGTTAGGATGAATATGAAGAGAAAAATACTGAAGTAGAGGTGGAGTTGACTAACGCACAAAGGATAACACTGCGAGAGTCATGGAAGAGAGACAAGAAGGCTTTGTTCTTGTTATATCAAGGGATTGATGAAGGAGCCTTTGAGAAGATATCGGATGCTAAAACGTCTAAAGAGGTGTGGGAGATCTTGCAATGCTCCTTGCAAGGAGTTGACATTGCAAAGAAGGTGAAGCTGCAATCTCTTCGAGCAGATTATGAAGTTATCAAGATGCAAAACTCTGAGAAAGTTGGTGACTTTGTGACTCGTCTGTGGATGCTTGCAAACGAAATGAAACCCAACAGATAGACGATTGATGACGTGAGTTTCATCGAGAAACTTCTGTGGTTAGTGTCGAAGAAGTTTAAATGTATAGTAGTGGTGATATAAGAGTTGAAGGATCTAACTCAGATGTCTGTTGATGAACTCATAGGCTCTCTTCAAGCCCATGAATACCGCAAGCTACAAGATGAAGAGTCAAGTGGTTTAGAGAAATAACTTTAGACCCAGCTGAACTTTGGAGAGAGTTCTTGAAGAGGAGGTGGACAGTGAGGCCGAGGCTACCAAGGCAGAGGTAGAGGAAGAAGAGGCGGAAGACATCATAACTTCCAGAAATTACTAGAGCAATCTCAAGGTAAAGGGAAGGAAGGAAGAGGAAGAGGTCATGGAAGAGGCCGAGGAAGAGGCCAAGGAAGAGGCCGAGGAAGAGGCCGTGGTGGAATGGCCCAAGTCCAATGTTACAATTGTAACAAGTCTGGTCACTTGAGTTATGACTGTAGACTTCCAAGGAGGAAAGAGAAGACCAACCACTCTACTGAAACAAGTAACACTGGTGGTGATCCAATGATGTTCTTGACTTATAGAGGAGCTGAAGGAGGTAAAAATGAAGTCTGGTACTTGTACACAGGAGCTAGCAACCATATGTGTGGTGAGAAGGAGATATTCACTAATCTCAAATCAAGTGTTGCTGAGATTATCTTTGGTGATGCTTTAAAGATCACTGTATAAGGAAAAGAGTTGATAGTGGTCACACTCAATGACGAGAAGGTGCATCTCAATAATGTGTTTTATGTCCCAGGTTTGAAGAGTAACATCTTAAGCCTTGGACAGTTGGTGGAGAAAGGCAATCACATTCAGTTGAAGGTTGGTTTGTTGGTTACGTAGATGCAATGTGGAAAAGAGGTTATGAAGGTAAAGATGAAGACAAATCATCTCTTTACATTGAATATGGATATTGAGGAGACGACACACCAAATAAGAACTAAAGAGGAAGAAGAAGCTTGGGTGTGGCACCATAGGATGGGTCACTTGATCTTCAGTGGTCTGAAGCTTCTGTCACATGCAAAGATGGTGGAAGGTTTGCCTAATAACTTACCACCAAAGAAGATCTGTGAATCTTGTACGAAGGGAAAGCAGAAGCAACAAACATTTGAAGGTAGAAAGTCTCGAAGAGCTAGGAAACTACTTGAACTGGTTCAATCGGACATTGCTTGTCCGTTTGATATTATCTGAGTTGGCAGAAGCAAATACTATATCACCTTCACTGATGACTTTAGTCGGAAGTGCTGGGTTTACTTCTTGAAGGAGAAGTCTGAGGCCCTTGACAAGTTCAAGAAGTTCAAGGTAATGGTTGAGAAGAAGAGTGGACAGTACCTGAAGGTACTCTGAACTGATCGAGGTGGGGAGTACACCTCAAAGTTGTTTGATTCATTTTGCAAAGAGCATGGGATTGCTAATCAATTTGCTGCAGCTTCCTCACCTTAGAAGAACAGAGTTGCTGAGAGAAAGAACTCGATGATTCAAAACATTGCAAGGTGTATGATAAATGGCAAGAAGTTGTCGAAGATGTTTTGGGCAGAAGCAGTATAATGTGATGTGTACTTGCTAAACTGATGTCCGACGAAAAGTGTGAAGTTCAAGACTCCATATGAGGCGTAGAATGGATTGAAGACTAGTGTTCAACACTTGAGGGTGTTTGGGTGTGTGGCTTATGCTCACATCCTTGATCAGAAGAGGAATAAGCTTGATGACAAGAGCGAGAAGTGTATATTTGTAGGATACGCTCTGATGAGTAAAGCTTACAAGTTATACAATCCTGTGATGCAGAAGGCAATCATCTTTAGAGATTTGCTGTTTGAAGAAGATAGCTATTGGAGCTGCGATGGGAAGGAGAGAAGCATCAAAGGAATGTTCTATGACGATGATGAAGAAGAAGGTGGTCATGAAGCAGAAGCTGAGGATGGTGGTGCTGAACCACCATCACCACTAAACAGAGATTTAGGGGGAGCTTCTACTCCCTATTCAAGTGGAGTAAGCACCAATAGAAGCAGTTTTGATGGAGCAAGCACTAGTAGGAGAAGCTCTGAAAGTACTTAACCTAGGATGAGAAGGTTGGAAGAGATCTACGAGGAGACGGAGCCAATTCATGCTAATTTTTCTTTATATTATCTTTTAGCAGATTGTGAGTCATACTCGTATGATGAAGTTACTCAAGATAAGACATGGAGGAAGGCGATGGATGAAAAGATAGCATCCATCAAGAAGAATGATGCTTGGGATTTAGTCACTCTGTCGGCAGGTCACAACCCATTGGTGTGAAATGGGTGTACAGAGTGAAGACCAACAAGGATGGAGAAGTAGAAAATCACAAAGCAAGACTCGTCGCAAAAGGCTACCAACAAGTCTAAGGTGTGGACTATGACAAGGTCTTTGCTCCAGTAGTGTGGATTGATATTATCAGACTGATCATTGCACTAGCCGCATAGTATAAGTGGAAGATCTGTCAGATGGACGTCAAGTCCACATTTCTGAATGATTATCTAGAAGAAGATGTGTATGCCCAGCAGACGCCTGGATATAAAGTGAAAGGTCAAGAGAAGAAAGTCTACAAGCTGAAGAAGGCATTGTATGGGTTGAAGCAAGCACCTCGTGTGTGGAATTAAGCAATAGATGCATACTTTCAGAAAAATGGGTACATGAAGAGCCCGTATGAGTATGTTCTTTATACGAAGGTGGAGAAGAATGGGGATATCAAGGTCGTATGCTTGTATGTTGACGACATGATATTCACCAACAAGAACCCTCTTATGTTCGAGGAGTTCAAGAAGACAATGAAGAAGGAGTTTCAGATGACTGATCTAGGCAAACTCACTTACTTCTTGGGAATTGAGGTACAACAGAGTGAAGATGAGATCTTTATTTCTCAGAAGAACTATGCGGAGGAGATTCTTGAGAAGTTTCGAATGGAGAATATCAAGGATATCTCTACTCATATAGATCCAGGGGTGAAGTTGAAGAAGGATTTGAAGGAGGAAGCAGTTGACTGTACATTGTTCAAGATTCTTATTGAAAGTCTACGCTACCTGACTTTCACTAGACCCGATATCATGTATGCGGTTGGAGTGGTCAACCGATATTTGGAGGAGCCAAAGCAAGGTCACTTCACAGCAGCGAAGAGGATCTTGAGGTATGTCAATGGCACAAGAGATCTTAGTTTGGTTTACTCTACTGCAGTAGAGTTAAAACTGGTCGGGTACTCCGATAGTAAAGATGGTGGTGTTAACGACCGAAAGATCACTTCTGGGTATGCATTTCATGTGGGAACAGTTGTGTTCTCGTGGAGTTCAAAAAAGCAGGCAACAATTGCTCTATCGGCTTGTGAAGCTGAGTACATCGCAGCGGTAGCCTGTACGTGTCAGACGATTTGGCTGAGAAATATCTTACAAGAGTTGCATCATCCACAGAAGGTTCTTGTGATGGTGTATGTTAACAACATATCTACGATTCAACTTGCGAAGAATCCAGTGCTACATGAGCGCAACAAGCATATCGAGACGAAATACCATTTTCTTCGAGAGCAGGTGCAGCAGAAGATGGTGGATTTAGCCTATTGTCATACGGGCGAGCAGATGCCAGATATTTTCATGAAGGCGTTGAAGACTGAAACGTTCCTGAAGTGTAAGAGCAAACTCGACATGTGCTGCCGTAATTGAGAGAGAGTTTGTTGGCAGGAAGTGTTGGCCTTGACTATGGTCAATGGCTCGTATTATATATGTATATACAATAATAGAGAAGTTTAATATTTTTGGCGGACTTGACTATGGTCAATGACCCTATTATTATTATTATTATATATATATATATATATATATATATATATATATATATATATATATATATATATATATATATATATATATATATATATATATATATATATATATATATATATTGAGAAGATAGCCATATTATGGCGTGTTGTGGATGGGCTCGCGTATATTCCTTAGAGCATTAATGGTGGCGTAATTTTGTGGACACGTGGCTCTTTGTCCCTGGTTTCCAATTCCTATAAATAGGCATGATTTTGAGGAAAGCTAATTAGAGCCAAGACAACACCAAAATAGTGAAGCTGCGGCCTGCCTTTTGCAGACTATTTTATGAACAGCGGACAGCCTATATATATATATATATATATATATATATATATATATATATATATATATATGTATATATATATATTGAGAAGATAGCCATATTATGGCGTGTTGTGGATGGGCTCGCGTATATTCCTTAGAGCATTAATGGTGGCGTAATTTTGTGGACACGTGGCTCTTCGTCCCTGGTTTCCAATTCCTATAAATAGGCATGATTTTGAGGAAAGCTAATTAGAGCCAAGACAACACCAAAATAGTGAAGCTGCGGCCTGCCTTTTGCAGACTATTTTATGAACAGCGGACAGCCTTTGGCGGACAACTTCAAAGCTGTGGACAGCCTTTGGCGGACAACTTCAAAGCTGCGGACAGCATCCTGCGAACAGGAGTTCACGAGCGTTGGTGGACAGTTACTCCAGCAATATCTTGCGGACAACGCCTTCTCCTTACCGGCAACAAACAGTGTGGGCTGTCATCTTGTGAAACAACAATTTTATGGCCACTCCTTGCGGACTGCATCCTAGTGGATATCCTCTTGCGGACAGAAGTTCCATTCATCTTTGCAGTTTGTGAAGTGTGAAGTTGTAATAAGTGTGTATTTGTTGGGTTGAAATTTGTTAAGTCAAGTGTTTGTAATTTGTTTTGTAATCCCTTATTATAATTAAAGAAGTTTATTGCTTCTTTCTTGTGTTGTACTTACTGTAATCTCTTCCATCAGTGGTATCAAAGTCAGGTTCCTGAACCTTGGAGGTTGCTCGAAAGAGTTAAAGACTTGAAGTGATGGAGATGATAAATGTTATGTCGGGTCAAGTTCCCAAGTTGACGAAGACAAACTATGGGAACTGGAGCATTCAAATGAGAGTGTTTCTAGCATCAAAGGATCTATGAGAGATAGTTGAGGATGGATATGAAAAGCAAAATACTAAAGAAGAGGCGGCGTTGACTACCGCACAAAGGATAACACTACGAGAGGTAAGGAAGAGAGACAAGAAGGCTTTTTTCTTGTTATATCAAGGAGTTGATGAAGCAATCTTTGAGAAGACCTCGAATGCTAAAACTTCTAAAGAGACGCGAGAGATCTTGCAACGCTCCTTGCAAGGAGTTGACAAGGCAAAGAAGGTGAAGCTGCAATCTCTCCGAGCACAGTATGAAGTTATCAAGATACAAAACTCTGAGAAAGTTGATGACTATGTGACTCGTCTGCGGACGCTTGCAAACGAAATGAAACTCAACGGAGAGATGATTGATGATGTGAGTTTCATGGAGAAACTTCCGCGGTCAATGTTAAAGAAGTTTAATTATATAGTAGTGATGATAGAAGAGTTGAAGTATCTCACTCAGATGTCTATTGATCAACTCATAGGCTATCTGCAAGCCCTTGAATACCTCATGCTACAAGCTGAAGAGTCAAGTGGTTTAGAGAAAGCATCTCAGACTCAGCTAAACTTTGGAGAGAGTTCAAGAAGAGGAGGTGGCCAGCGATGCTGCGACTACTAAGGCAGAGGTAGAGGAAGAAGAGGAGAAATACATGATAACTTTTAGAGAGAGCTAGAGCAATCTCATGGTAGAGAGCAGGAAGGAAGAGAAAGAGGTCATGGAAGAGGCTGAGGAATAGGTCGTGGTGGAATGACCCAAGTTCAATGTTACAATTGTAACAGGTTTGGGCACATGAGTTATGACTGTAGACTTTTGAGGAGGAAAGAGGAGACTAACCACTATGATGAAACATGTAACACTAGTGGTGATCCAATGATATTCTTGACTTAAAAGAGGAGCTGAAGGAGGTAAAAATGAAGTCTGGTACGTGGACGTAGGTGTCAGCAACCACATGTGTGGTGAGAAGAAGATATTCACAAATCTCGAACCAAGTGTTGGTGAGGTTAGCTTTGGTGATGCTTCAAAGATCATAGTAGAAGGCAAAAGGTTGATAGCGGTCGCACTCAATGGCGAGAAAGTGCTTCTCAATGATGCGTTTTATTTCCCAGGCTTGAAGAGTAACATCTTAAGCCTTGGACAGTTGGTGGAGAAAGGTTATTGCATTCAGTTGAAGGATGGTTTGTTGGTTATGTAGAACCAATGTGGAAAAGTGGTTGTGAAGGTAAAGATGATGACAAATCATCTCTTTACAATGAATATGGATGTCGAGGAGACGACATGCCTAGCAAGAACTGAAGAGGAAAAAGAAGCTTGGGTGTGGCACCATAGGATGGGTCACTTGGGCTTCAGTGGTCTAAAGCTTCTATCACATGCAAAGATGGTGGAAGGTTTGCCTAAGATCTTACCACCACAAAAGATCTGTGAAGCTTGTATGAAGGGAAAGAAGAAGCGACAGACATTTGAAGGTGGAAATTCTCGAAGAGCAAGGAAACAACTTGAACTGGTTCACTCAGACATTGCTAATCCGTTTGATATTGCCTCAGTTGCAAGAAGCAACACAAGAAAATAATATTCAAACAGGAGCTCTGATGCACCATATGATGTTCAAGAAAATAATATTTCAAACAAGTGAATTCAATCGTATTGCCACTCCTTACTATTTAAACTTTCTTATTAAATTGTCTTTCTGTCATGGCAAATTTTTTTTCTAAGTTTGGGTCACTATATTTTTGTAGTTAACAAATAAATCAATACTCCTCGAGAGAAATCATTAACGATAGCAAGAAAATACATGTCACCACAAGATGCACGTACACGATAAGGTCCCCACGAGCCATAATGAATTAAACCAAAAACACCATTAGCTTTACTATTGCTCAAAACAAAAGGCGTATGACATTGTTTTGCCCTAAAACAAAACCACAATTAATATTTTCCACAATTTTGTCATTTTTTATGATTCTTAAAATGGGAAATAAAATCAAGAACTAAACTTGAAGGATGCCCAAGTCTGAGATGCCACATATTTTTTTAATTAGCTCACACTATTCAACTGATGCACACAAACATGATGTTAGGATTCGCAGTGGAGAAATGTTTGTTGAAAAATAGCAGAAAAAAAGAGAGAAGGTTTTTTATCACTAGAAGAAGATGATGATTTTTTATTGATGACAACCTCTATGTATTGGTAGGCTGAGACTTATCAACAACACAATCTATTTACTCATATACCCTTACAAACTATTACATTTTACGCTAACATTTATGGACTATTTAACTCCTCTTCTTCTATCTTTCGTCGAGTCTTCTACAATTAGCTCAATCCTCACATTCTTCCCCTTAATGTGGAGAAGGCCGGACACTGATTTCTGCTCTCAGACGCAGAAATGTGTCTCTGGGAAGTGCCTTCGTCATGATATCTGCTAGCTTCTCTTCTGAGTTGCACCGTTTGACATTATCTTTCCCAACCTGCGATCTTGTACATGTGTAGTTGTCCTCTTCTTCAAGTTGTTAGCTCTGCTTTTGACTTGGGGCTTCTACGGATTACTCTTCTCCAACACATGAACCATCCCCTTCAAGTAGTATAGCCACTATGTCAGTTCACTTACTCCATTCAGAGTCCTCAATGTGAGGTCCTGAATAATTTTGGCAAGAAGATGTGAAACAAAAATCTAGTTGCATGTTAATTTTGGCACATAATATAAGACTCAATGAAGTGTGCGTCAGTTATCCAAGACGAATTTCTCCTTCCATAATGGCCGTTGTAGAGTCTCCATTTGGAAGATCACCCGGAGAGCTTGCAATCTTTCAAACATAGTATAACAAATCAAGGTTTCTCGTCATATGATGAGACGCACCCGGATCAATTTTCCAATGTACACTATTTAACTTACCCGTCAAGTGTTCCTTTTATCCTGACTAATTAATCACCCTAATGTTGAGCAATTAAGTTCCTTAAGGTTGTCCATTTCTGATCTCTGAGATCATATAACCCTTGCACGATCTTCTTCATCCTCATTTTTTAGTGTCTCTTTTAATTCCTTTGTCTTTATCTTATAAGTGTTATTTCCTGGAGGGTCCAACCTTACTGTAGTAAATAGAAAAGCCACTTCGATTCCAAAAAGATTGTATACTGCATTAAATAGAAAAAACACTAAAAATTCTAATAATTTTTGTCAATAAAAAAAACAATACAGAAAAAAAACTCACACAATCGAAATGGATAGCGCATGCTGCATGATGGGATCACAAACATTCCTAAGATATTGCATAGATTCCAAAGGAGTTGGTTCACGCACGATCTTCTTTTTTAATACCAAGCGATTGCAAGGGATCCAAATGGATCACATGTATGCAGTTCAAATGGAATAATAATTACGTACGGGTGGCACTTCTTCCTCTGTGAGCCGGTGAAAGTTAAGTTATTGATCTTGCATATCCAACGTCAGTGTTTTCGGCGAAATAAAAAAAGACAGGAAAGAACACAAAATTTGAAGCCCAATTGAACGGCGAGATCGCTACCCGCTCTTCTTCCGAGAGAGGGACACAAAAATAAAATATTTGTTCAAATGTAATGAATGCCGTCCGTCCACAACAATTGGCTCTCAATAAACAATCCCAAAAACGATATTTAAACAATAAAAAGAATGAATTGCGGGCATTCCAAAGCGCCAAAATCTACCTATAAAAATTTAAAAACACTTGGCCTTTCATCTTCCAAGCTCGCATAATTAGCTTCCAACCAGCAGCTAGCATTCATGGCGATTTCTTCTGTAATTTTTTGCGCCACCACCCTCTTAATATTCACTGCGATTTTTTCTTCCCATCTGCAAGCAGAAAGAATCCCAAACGCCATCTCAGATGAAAACTGTCAAAGAGCCGGTGAAGCAGCCGTCGTGATGTACAACAATCATATACCCAAAAAACACAGGCTTAACAAGAATACCAACCCTAGCCATCGTGAAATTGACTTTTGTTGGGTGGATAGTGCTTGGAAGCAATCGGACGGTAATTGGTGGGTTAGATACTATCTTTACCTGGCAGTTCGCGGACGCCATGATGGGGATATCGGAATCGCCTTCGCAGAGGTGGCTGTTAGTCCCTATTCCGTATCCTACAAGAGTTTGGATCATTTCCAAATGAAGAGAAAGGGACGGATTCCTCCGGAGTCTGAATGTTGATGGTATGGCCGGCCTGCTTTTTTGTATTTCATGGAGTAATAATCGGCCGGCTTTTTCGTATGTCATAGAGTAATAATAATCGGCCGGCTTTTTCGTATGTCATGGAGTAATAATAATAATGGCATCAATTGCATGTATACAAGATATATGCTTGTTTTTATGAAGTCTTGTATCACAATTGGCATGAGAAGTTTTCTCTAGTTCTCTTGAATTAATCCTCAGATTCTGCTTTCATACTGCATGCGGGGTGGTTTAGATCTCATGTTGGTAGCTTTTATATACATGAAAAGTTTCCTCTGTTTTTTTTAGATCATACATCTTCGATCAACCATCAAATCTAGACCGTCTGATCCAGCAAATTCCTTCATCTGATCGGCCCACTATTATCGTTGTCGTTTGATTGAAGCACAATTAATCTAGCCCTTGAGGCATATATAATATAAACCATCGGGTCTTATTTATATCAATCTAGACCTTGATTATTTTTATTAGAGCTCCTATATACCTACTATACATGTACGATGTCTTAGGCTGCGTTTGGGGGGACTTATTTTCACCGGTCAAGTGGTTACGATCGCATGAACTTGACCATAATTAAGGTCCGGTTCATGCGATGTAACCGCTTGACCGGTGAAAATAAGTCGCTCCAAACGGAGCATTAGGCTCCGTTTGGAGGGGCTTATTTTCACCGGTCAAGCGGTCACGACCGCATGAACCGGACCTTAATTATGGTCCGGTTCATGCGGTCGTGACCGCTTGACCGGTGAAAATAAATCCTCCCAAACGGAGCCTTAGGCTCCGTTTGGGAGGACTTATTTTCACCGGTCAAGCGGTCATGACCGCATGAACCAGGAATTAATTAAGATCCGATTCATGCGGTCGTGACCGCTTGACCGGTGAAAATAAGTCCCGCCAAACGGAGCCTTAGTCTCTTAGGCCTATTTTTAGCCTAACATTATCTATAACCTGAAATTAGGATTTTATTTCTAAATTTATTTAAATGAGATGATCATATGACCCGAATTTTAATCACAAAAAAATTGTGGATGATGAGATTTGAACCCAAGACCGCATTATGTCATTCATTCAAGTAATTACACACACTCAAAAATTAAAAGTAAGGATGAAAATTCATAAAATCAAAAATTTTAAGTAGAGCTTTTATACCTACTATGCTAGGTTGTCAATAGGCATATCAGCAGTGTTTTCGAGGAATAATGTTATTATGCATGTCGGCGATATTTTCAAAATGCTATTATTAAACTCATAATTTTTTGAAAATTGATTTAACATTAATTAATAAGAATGAATAATTTTTTAACAAAAATTGCAACCTGATATGTTACTACTTTTTGCATTTATTAATTGATATCGTATATCTCGATCACAGTATTGTTGCGGTTACTTGTATATATCTATATTCGTAAACAAAGACATTTTGGATCATTTTCAGACCAGGTTTGGACCACAAATTGAATCACAACCTTCCGATCAACACCTTGAGGCCTGCCCCCACCCCCTCATACGGGTGCGAGGTGCGGTCGCGCCTTGCGGCCGTGGGAGGCAGCCCCGGGTGGACGACCGCCCCATGCGGCCACGCTCCTGCGGCCGCGGGGCGGGTGGGGGGGGGGGGGGGGGGGGGGTTGAGTTTTGGCAGCGGGAGGCAGCCGTAACCTCACCGCCGGGGAACGGAGGAAGTCGACCGTTTCGGCCGGCCGCGGGTGGTTTGCACATGTAGCGGGATCTCGTGGGTGAATCATATGTAGATCGAACCCGCCAATCGCGTGCGCGGTGTTTATTTCCATGATTCCCACCAAGTTAGTGGGGATTATGGGTTATCGGCAATTCACACCCCGAATTCTTTATAAAAATAACTTGACGTCATCATTTGCCCCCAAAAATCCTCGGTGTTCAGAGCCTGCGCATTGGAAGAACGAGGATTTTGCTCGAGAGACACTTTCTTGTGGTGATTACGGTGGCATCGAACAGAGCGATACTAGAGAAAGCAGACGGCAGTGGAACGCGTACCAAGATACGCGGTAAAGAAGCGGAGTGACCGAGCGAACGAAGGCACGCCTATCCGAGGTTTGTCTGCACGCATGAACGCATGGAAGACTCGCACAGACGGGGCAATGGACGCACACAGATGGGGGTTGAACGCATGTTAGTGTGCAGAGGCCGGACCGTGCGAGCACCTAAGCATGGTGGCGGGCGTGTAGCTGTCTGGCGCGCGCTCCCACACACACCCGAGTGCAGGTGGGCGTGCGCGCGCCCGCACGCACTTGCGCACGTGATTGTGCGTGCATGCTTATGTGCACCTGTACATGGAACTGCGCACGCAGGTCCCACGCGCGTTTCCGTGCCAGCGCAGGTCCCACGCACACCCACGTGCTCTGCGTACGGACCTTGTGCGAGGGTCAAACACGCCGGAATGTGCAGGTGCGTTTGAGGGTGTTGTGTTTGTTATGAACCCCATAATTGGATTTTACTCCAATCCAGACCAAGTATGCAAAAATCGCAAAGTACATGCCCCTGCCACGGGCGTGTACCTGGTGCGTGACATAGGGTCATGCTCGAAGTTCGTGTCACATTCCATAAGTCAGCAGCCAATTTAATTAAAATTACACGCCCAGCAGTCGTGCCCGTGAGTAGGGGGTGTGACTTCCATTCATACCCATGCAACCCCCCTCCAAGGATCAAGCAAACGATCGCACTCCAAACATGCCCATGTCCATCAACACGCCTATGTACTTCATGCGTATCGACCGTTACACGTCAGCCCGCCAGAAAATGTGTTGGGTACATTGGAATAAATGTACCTGATTTGAAGAAGCCTCACCCTACTCAATGATATACATCAAAATGTATTTGATGTGTTTTGAGTTTATTTGTGCAGGTTAAGTATTTGCAGGGAAAGCTGAAAAGTTTCTAAGTCCATGTATCGACACCCAGAAGGAAAGTGTCGACACTTAAGAAGACTTGTGTCGACACCTATAGAAGCAGTGTCGACACTTGGAGTAATTGTGTCGACACCAGGGATGCAGAGTCGACACCAGAAGGAAAGTGTCGACACATACAGGCTGTGTCGACACTCAATGAAGAAATGTCCAGTGAAGCAGTGTCGACACTTAGAAGCAGTGTCGAAACCCAGAGGAACTTCGTCGACATCAGAAAGTGTCGACACTTGGAGGCTGTGTCGACACTCAGCAAAACTTCAACAGAGTTTAAGTACAAGTGTCGACATAATGAAGAATGTGTCGACACACAGCAGAAGACTCAACACATGAAGAAAGTGTCGACACTAGGAGGCTGTGTCGACACTCAGCAAAGTTCAACAAATTCTAAGTACAAGTGTCGACACAAAGGAGATGTGTCGACACTCAGCAAAAGTCTCAACAAAAGAAGAATGTGTCAACACAAGGAGCTGTGCCGACACTCAGCAAGTATCAACACAGAAGGCATGTGTCGACACCAAGAAGATGTGTCGACACTGAACAAGCTCAACACAAGAAGATGTGTCCACACTTAGCAGAATTCAACTAAGTACTGAAGAACAAAGAGTTGTGTCGACACATATTGAAGAAGCTGTGTCGAGAAGTAAATTCTACAACACAAGGAGTTGTGTCGACACCTTGAAGGCTAGTGTCGACACTTATTCTACTTGTGTCGACACTTGGTCTATAAGTGTCGACACTTAAAGACAGACTGTCTCGACACTTTCAGGCAGTTATAGAAAATTCAAGAAGTGACTGGATGACATGACAGCTGCCATTCCAGCCGGTCTACTACAACTATCATTGAAGAATCAATTCAAGTGAAGATCTAAGTAGTTGGAGAGAGAGAGCTCCTTCCAAGAAAACAGCTATTGGAACCAGTCTGTGAAGAAGGTTTCAGATTTAGATCTGAAACTTAAGTTAACAGTGATTGAAGATCAGCTGCAGAGAGACTCAACCATATTGTGTTCTACATTCAAGAAGCTTTGAAGAAAGCCAAGTGAGTTTGATCTCAGCAGAGTTCTTTCACGAACTCATCAAGAAACCTGTCAACTCTTCTCTCTTATTCTGAGTTGAGGTTATATACATTGTATTTTTAATTTCTTGTAGGATCCTTAGGGATCTGAGTTGTAAGCCTGAAATTATAAAGGCTGAGTTGTAGGGCATGTGTGCCTGAGTGTAGGAGATTCATTTCTCTGAGTGTAGGCCTTGTGGCTGAGTGTAGGTCTTTGTGAAGACTGAGTGGTAGGGTTGTTGAGCCTGAGTTGTAGGAGTGGGATCACTCTGAGCTGTAGGAACCTGGTTGGGGTTCTGAGTGTAAGATCTGAGGATCTGAGGAATAGTGGAGGAGTTTGGCCGAATCTAGTACACTACTAGATAGGCGAAGGGGGAAAGTGGATGTACCCAAACCTTGGGGAACCACTATAAAACTATGTGTACTCTGTGTGTGTATGATTCTGTGGTTGCTGTTATATGTTCTGTGAAATCTATGATTAAATCTGTCTAAAAGTTTTAAAAAGATTAAGGTCACCTATTCACCCCCCCCCCCCCTCTAGGTGATTGGGTACAATTTCTTTCAAGTGGTATCAGAGGGAGGTTACTCAAAAAGGATATAACTGTCTGAGTAGATCTTGTTGGCAGATTCAGTATAATCAAGTGCAGAATCAAGAAAATCAAGAAAATGGGTTCAACAGAGAATCACAAAGAACTTGGATCCATGAAGTTGCCAATTTGCAGAAAGGAGATTTTTGGCATCTGGAAAGAAAGAGTTAGACTATTTATGGAAGCCTCTGACCCTAGAATCTATATCACAGTTAAAGAAGAGTCATATGTGCCAATGAAAGTATCTGTGTTAGATGCAAATCAGAGAACACCAAAAGACTATTCTGAAATGACCAAGGATGAGATTATTCTGGGTACAATGGACAAGAGGGCTCAGAATATCATTATAAGTGCAATAGATGATGCTACATTTCAGAACTTGATACACTGTAAAACATCAAAGGAGATGTGGGATACTCTGATAGTGTACATGGAGGGTTCAGAATAAGTTAGACAGGACAGAAAGTCTTTGTTAAACCAAGAATATGAGAGCTTCAGACAAGGCAGGTCTGATAGTATAGCAGAATGCTACAAGAAATTCTATAGGATTGTCAATGAATTGATGTCTTATGGAAGATAATTCAGTAATTATGAGCTGAATGACAAGTTCTTGAGATACCTAACTAAAGACTGGGACACTAAGATTTGTGTCATAAGGGAAATGGCCAAGTTAGCATACATTCCTCCTCCAACATTATTTGGAAAGCTGTTATCCTATGAAATGCAGCTAATGGTAAGAAAAGAAGAGGAGAAGACTACCAGAGTTGAGCATAAAGAAAGAGCTGTGGCATTCAAGACAGAAGCCACCAAGAAATATAAAAGTAAGTCTCCATCTCCTCCTCCAAAAGTTGCTGGGACTGAGTCAAATGATTCAGAAAGCAGAAATTCTGAAAGCAGTTAGAGTGATGAGGACTTTGCTGCTTTCACAAGATATTTTCAGAAGTTCCTAAAGAAGAAACAGTGGAGGACTAAGTCATCCACTTCACAGAAGTTATCAAAGAATGACAGGAGAAAGCCCAAGTCAAATAGAACTTCATCTTCAAGGATAGTTTGTTATTGTTATAACAAACAAGGACATGTTGTTGCTGACTGTTTGCTGAAGAAGAGGAAGAGGAGTTCATCCAGTTAATGAACTCTATATATGAGCATGAGGACAATCAGTGCCAGGGACTGATGGCCTTATCAGAAGGGGATAAAATCCAGGATCAGCCTGGACCTAGTCATTTACAAAATTGTTCTTCAAGTTCAGTTTCTTGTGCTGGTTCAGAATCAGATTCATCAGTATCAAGTGATGAGAGTGAATCTGAATCTGAATCTGAAAGAGATATTCATCAATTGATTGATGAATATAGAGTTGTGTTGCAAGCTTTGAAGAAAAGAAAATCCTTGACCAAGAGTCAGGCTAAGGAGATTGCTAATCTCAAGGTGGCTGCAACAGATTTTGATAAGTTGATTGATCAAAAACTAAATGAAATAGCCAGGCTGAAGAACATAACTGTTATTCAGATGGGGACTATAGCATTCAAGAATGATCAAATCAGAAATCTGGAGATTAGTCTTCAGAAGGAGAGAGACATAGTTGCAAGTTTTCTAAACCAAAGTCTATTCTACCTTTGATAGATGAATTTGTACATCAAAAGGGTAAAACTGGATTAGGGTTTACAAAACCTGTTAGGACTGTAAAGTCCAAGTCTAAGGGCAAAGCCCCAGTACTCAACAAGCCTGCTGTAGATAAAACAGCCAAGGTTGTACCTAAGCAAAGGTACAACAAATTTGAGTGCTGGTGTTGTGGCAAGGTTGGTCACTTTGTCATAGACTGTTGGCATAATTCTAGTGCCAAAGTGAGTAGCAATATACCTGTTAAAAAAGCTACAGGTAGTTTTATTAAGAGACAAACTAACCAGCACCAAGGACCCAAGAATTCTTTGGGTTCTAAGGTCAACTAATCTGTTTTGCAGGTGAGTCCAAGTGACCATGCCCCAATATGGTACTTGGACAGTAGATGTTCCAGGCACATGACTGGAACTAGGGGATTGCTAAAGGACTACACACTAATCAAGGATGGTCCTAAAGTCACTTTTGGTGGTTCTGAAAAAGGAATCATCAAAGGTTTTGGTAACATTTCTAGCAACCTTATAACAATTACTCAAGTGGCTTATGTTAAAGGTTTGAAACACAACTTTATTAGTATAAGTCAGCTGAGTGATTTAGGATATGACATCTCATTTGCCAAAGATGGTTGTCATATCAGGAGATCAAATGATCAAGAGATCATTCTGACTGGTTATAGGAAGAGAAATGTCTATTGTCTAGACATTATGAGTGAGAACAATGTTTCTCCAGTGTGTCTTGTAGCTGATGAGAAAGTCTCTCATTGTGTCAAATGGCACAAGAGGCTAGCCCATCTCAACTACAAGACAATTGGTCAACTCTTTAGCAAAGAGTTAGTGAGGAATGATCCTCAGGTTAAGTGTATTAAAGATGGGATATGTTCAGCTTGTCAAAAGGGCAAGCAGACTAGATCCACCTTTAATAGCATTGAAAACAAAGATGTTGTGAGGTGCTTATACCTCTTGCATATGGATCTCTTTGGTCCTATGCCAGTTCACAGCCTAGGTAGGAAGGTCTACACATTTGTGGTTGTAGATGACTACTCAAGGTTTTCCTGGGTGTTCTTCCTTAGACAGAAATCTGAAACACCTAGTACCTTCTATAGTTTTGTCAAACAAATTCAGAATGAGATAGACAGTACAGTGGTCAAAATAAGAAGTGACCATGGTACTGAATTCCAGTCTGATAGTATGACAAAGCTATGTGAAGAGTTTGAGATATTTCAGGAATTTTCTTCACCAAGAACACCTCAGCAAAATGACATTGCTGAAAGGAAAAATAGAACCTTGATTGAGGCTGGTAGAACCCTATTAAGTGACACAACTCTCCCAAAATATTTCTGGGCTGAGGTAGTAAACACTGCATGCCATGTAATTAATAGGGCTACTATCACCAAGAGCCACAATAAGACCCCCTATGAGATTGTGAAAGGCAGAAAATGAAATCTATCCTATTTCAGGATCTTTGGTTGTAAATGTCATATACTTAACAATGGAAAGTCTTACTTGACCAAGTTTGCTGCCAAATCCCAAGAAGGGATCTTTGTTGGGTACAACAATAACAGTAAGGCTTATAGGGTCTACAACTTGACTACTCAAGTTGTAGAAGAGTCAGTACATGTAGTATTTGATGAAACTAGACTCATTAATAATGAATTATCTAGAAGTATTTGCAGCTCTACAGGTGTGACTAAGAAGATGGACAAGCTCACTATTGAAGAAGGATCTACTGCAAGTCAGCATGTAGATGATAGTGGTTGTTGTCCAGGGGGAGTACTAGATGCACCTGATGCAGAAGAAGACCAAGGAGTGCAGCAAGTTGAAGAAGCTGAAGGAGTTCAACCTGAAGCCAGGCTGCCTCCAGCTAGTAGACATCTAAAAGATCATCCAGCCAATCAAATTATTGATGATCTAAGTCAAGGGGTACAAACAAGGAGCAGAAATTTAAGTTCAGTACTCTACTCCAGTTTTCTATCCCAAGTAGAGCCAAAGAAATTTGAAGAAGCCATCCTAGACCCTCATTGGATTGAGGCAATGCAAGAGGAGCTGAATCAGTTCAAAAGATGCAAAGTCTGGGAGCTTGTTCCTAAACCAAAAGACCACAATATAATTGGAACTAAGTGGATCTTTAGGAACAAGATGGATGAACATGGAGTGATTATCAAGAACAAAGCAAGACTGGTTGCTAAGGGATATAGGCAGGAAAAAAGGTATTGACTTTGATCAAACCTTTGCTCCAGTAGCCAGACTGGAAGCCATAAGGATGTTCCTGGCCTATACAACCTATCAAGGGTTTAAAGTATACCAAATGGATGTTAAGTCAGCTTTTCTGAATGGAAATCTGAAAGAAGAAGTCTATGTGGAACAGCCATCAGGTTTTGTTGATTCAACTCAACCTAATTATGTTTATAGACTTAGGAAGGCATTGTATGGGTTAAAACAAGCCCCTAGGGCTTGGTACGAAACCCTATCTAGTTTTCTCATTGAGAATAAATTCACCAGGGGAAAATAGACAAGACTCTATTCCTTAGGGAATCCAGAGGCAAGATCATTCTAGTCCAAATATATGTAGATGATATCATATTTGGGTCTACTGAAAGTAGTATTTGCAGAAAGTTTACAAAACTAATGCAAGGACAATTTGGAATGAGCAGTATGGGGGAACTTAAGTTCTTCTTGGGTCTCCAAGTTAGACAGACTGAGAATGATTTATCCATATGCCAGTCTAAGTTCACTCTAGAATTAATAAGGAAGTATGGTATGGAATCATCCAGTACCATGAAAACTCCTATGGGGTCAAGTATGTCTCTTAGCAAAGATGTTGCAGGGAAACCTGTAGATGAGACTTTGTATAGAGGGATAGTTGGCTCCCTACTATATTTGACTGCAAGTAGACCAGATATCATGTATGCTACATGTGTCTGTGCTAGGTACCAAGCTTGCCCTAAAGAATCTCACTTGACAGCAGTCAAAAGAATTCTGAGATATCTTAAGGGCACTCCTTATCTAGGCCTTTGGTACCCTAGGAATGGAGACTTTGAACTGACAGGTTATTCAGATGCAGATTTTGCATGCTGCAAAGAAGATAGGAAAAGTACAACTGGTACCTGTCAATTCCTAGGTGGAAGACTGATATCATGGAGTAGCAAGAAACAAACAAGTGTGGCTATCTCCACAGCAGAATCAGAGTATGTGGTTACAAGAAGTTGTTGTGCTCAACTTCTATGGATACAACATCAGCTTGAAGACTATGGTATTCAAGTAAGTAGAACACCTCTATTTTGTGATTCTACAAGTGTCATTTCTATTGCAAACAATCCTGTCTCCCATAGTAGGACTAAGCACATAGAAATAAAATACCATTTTCTAAGAGAACATGTGGAAAAAGGAGATATTTCACTAGAGTATGTTAATACAGATAATCAACTAGCTGACATGTATACTAAGCCCTTAGAAGAAACCAAATTCAATAGGTTTAAAATTGAATTAGGTGTGATAAACTTAGAATAAGTTTTCAAAATTGGCTAAGTAAAAAGGTGTCGACACACAGAGTTGTCTGTGTCGACACAGAAAAGTGGTGTCGACACTTCAGAGAAAAGGTGTCGACACATCTAGGAAGTCTGTGTCGACACTTCAGAAAATTAGTGTCAACACATACAGGGTAGGTGTAGACACATCCAAGGTGGTGTCGACACTTAAACTTTACACAGAATTAGTCTAGTAAAGTCTCGACTAAGTGTCGAGCTGAGTGGTGTCGACACAATTTAAGTATTTTGACGTGCCCTTTCATCTTCGATTCTAGAAAGGTATAAATAGGTTTTTGTCATTGTGTGTCGACACGCTCACCAAAGTTTCGAGACCAAACTTGTGTGTCGACACCTCTCTTCTCTCAATTCAAATTTCTTCAAACCCTAATGGCACCCAAGCTCGAAGAGAATGTGAATGAAGGATATGAACTCGTGCGGCATGCTTTTGATTACGTAGAACCAGATATCAAAGGCGTGATAACCCTAATCGCCGAGACTGGGTTAGAGTTTCTGGTTTCAGAGCCGATCAAGATTTGGAAGAAGGAGGTTCTGGAATTTCTAAATGGAGCAACAATAGATGAATCTGGACTAAAGATTAAGTCAAGGGTTCATGGGGCTAAGGTGAAAGTTTCTTCTAAGAGTCTGAGAAAGGTACTTCTACTACCTAGGACTAAGGAAGAAGAGAATGTTTCTGCTTCTAAGACTAGGGAAGCATTAACATGGTGTGGACTGGATTCCAACATGAAAATTGGATTTGTGTTCAATAGAAAAGGAATGAATATGCAAGGAAAATTCTTATCTGAAATTGTTGGCAAGGTTATCTTGAGCAAGCCTGGAGAGCATGACAGAGTATCAGCTCATAGTTTAGTCTCATGACAAGGATTATCTTCAAACTACAAACTGATTGGTATGCAGTAGTGTTTGAGAAGATAAAAGAGAGTATGAAGAAGCACAATTTGGGTAGGATTCTAAGTCTATACCTGGCTGGTAGTATACCAGAGGTCAAGAGTCAAGCAGCTGGAACTAAGATTAACCACATGAGGAGAATGGATATGAGGATCTTCTCTAGGTGGGATAGAGTGTTAACCAAGGAAATGCCAACTCCTGAGAAGGTAACACCCTAGAAAAGGAAGAAGAAATCAGCCCCTGTGGCTCAAGAATCATCAAGCAGTTCTGAGGAGCAAGTAGTGTTCACTCCTGATGAAGAAGAAACTGGAAATGCTGGAAAGTCTCCAACTAGACAAGAAGATGCAGAGAGGCAGGGGGAGCTACCACCAGCAAGCCCAATTCACCAGGATTCAATCCAGGGGGAGCCTCTGCTTGTGGAAGAGCCAACTCCACTATAAAGTGAACAAGCTACCCACAAAATACTTGAGGTAATCACTGAAATTAATAACTTATATTTCCCTATTGAGGATGATGTTTTGTCTGATTCATTACCTAATGTTAATCAGCAAACACAAACACATAGCCAACCCCAAGATGTTGCCATGGAGGACACATCTGTTGCTTATCAAGTTGTTGATGAGATAAGAGTTTCTCCACCCCATACTCAACAAGAATTTACCCTAGAAGAGCTATTCCCAGATCCTCTACAATCAGATTTTGAGAAAGAGAAAGCAGCTGCTGAGGGGGAGAAGGCCCATGTTGAGGGGGAGCATGTGGAGACTATAGAGAACACAGCAGGCAAAGAGACTGAGGTGCCAAAAGAGGCTGAAGGGCTCCAAAGGACTGAGAAGGAGTTACCTCCAAGTCCTAAGGACAGAGTGACTATTGATAGCACATCTGCTTCTGAAGATGAAGACGCTGCAAAAGCCAAAAAGAGAAAATTTCAAGTTTTTAATAGGAGAAGCCAGAATTATAAGAAAGCTTTGCAAACAATTGCACCACAGCATGCACCACAGCCAGCCCCATCAACAGATTTCAGTTCTCTGATGGTTGCTTTACAAATAAAGATGGATGAGCAAAGGCTAGCAATTGAAAAATATATAGATGAAAGCCATAAGTCTCTGCAGTTTGATCTTGCACAGGATATTAAGTCAATCAGATTTGAAATGAATCTGAATAAGAAAGAAATGACTGACTGCTTTCATAAGGGAGGAAATGCAGTAGTTTATCTTGCTACTCATCAAGAAAATATCAAGAAACAAATTGAAGACCTGGCAGTAAAGCAAGGCTATGTCCTGGAAAACCAGATAAGAATGAATGACAATTTGACTGAATCATACAATATGATAGTCACTGAGATGCAAAATCTGGCTGTTGCTCAAACTACAGTAAGGACTACTGCCCAGGAAGAGTTTGATAAGAAGTTACAAGAAGGGATCACTGCTGTTACTTCTGCAATTCAAGATTCTCAGAAGCTAATCACTGAAAAACTCCAAAGGTTGAAACCTTTCTACAAGGATGGAGTAAACTATCTGAATGCCCAGATAAGATTCCAGAAAGATGATCTAAGAGATCACATTGAAAGAGAAGTCATAAAGGGGGAGAGGGTGTTAGTCAAAGCAAGCTCTGATCATGCAAAATGAATTTCAAATTCCATCAGAGCCACCCTTGGATATCCTCCATTATGTGATGATGATAATGTTACAGAGTCTGGAATTAATCCTGCATATCTTGGAGGGGAGCAAACAGAAGTGGCTCAAGTAATTTACCCTCCACCAGACTTTGATATGGTACATCAAGACATACAATCAATGCATAGCCCTCCTGAGGGAAAGCAAAATGTCATCATAGAAAAAGTGGTTCAGCCAGTGCTAGAGGCTATACTGAAAGAACAAGAAGCTTTGCAGAAAGAACAAGAAGCCCAATTGTCTAAAAAGAGATTCAGGGAGCAAGCTGAATTGAGGCCTGACTTTGAACAATGGAGCCCCACTTCTAGGAATATTATCTTGACTGCATGGAAGGCTGCCAAGGACAATATCCAAGATAGAAACAAGTGGTATTCTGAACTGGAGTGGAGGAAGCATGAGAGTAGGCAAGAGGCAATTGTGCAATATAGAAGAAAGGCTAAGATGGGAAAGCTACCTCCTACTGCCCAGGAGCCTAGCAAGTACTTTCCAAAGCCTTATCATTACTTTGAAAGGCAAAAGATCAAGGCTGAAGATTTGAAAAAGAAGGATCTTAAAGGGAAGAACCATGCTGCTGCCGAAGATGCTGATGCCCCAGTCCAAGCAAAGTTACAATCTGGAAAGGGCATAGTTATCAAAGAACCTGAGCAGCAATAGGATAGAATTTATCTTTAGTTTACAGTTGTAATCATTTGATTTTAAACTTTCTGTAAACTTTTGAATAATGAATATGATAAAGTTGTTAGAACAATGTGATATGTGCTAATTCTATTACATTATTGTTCTGAGATATCTGCGTATATATGTTTTGTTTAATACATATTTATGAACTTACCCTGTTATATAATCTTGTTTTACATCATACTGTAATTTTATTATGTATGGTGTATATCATTGACTAAGGGTTATGACTTCTCCTAAAAGGGGGAGATTGTTGGGTACATTGGAATAAATATACCTGATTTGAAGAAGCCTCACCCTACTCAATGATATACATCAAAATTTATTTGATGTGTTTTGAGTTTAGTTGTGCAGGTTAAGTATTTATAGGGAAAGCTGAAAAGTTTCTAAGTCCATGTGTCGACACCAAGAAGGAAAGTGTCGATACTTAAGAAGACTTGTGTCGACACCTAGAGAAGCAGTGTCGACACTTGGAGTAATTGTATCGACACCAGGGATGCAGAGTCGACACCAGAAGGAAAGTGTCGACACATACAGGCTGTGTCAACACTCAATGAAGAAATGTCCAGTGAAGCAGTGTCGACACTTAGAAGCAGTGTTGACACCCAGAGGAACTTCGTCGACATCAGAAAGTGTCGACACTTGGAGGCTCTGTCGACACTCAGCAAAACTTCAACAGAGTTTAAGTACACGTGTCGACATAATGAAGAATGTGTCGACACACAACAGAAGACTCAACACATGAAGAAAGTGTCGACACTAGGAGGCTGTGTCGACACTCAGCAAAGTTCAACAAATTCTAAGTACAAGTGTCGACACAAAGGAGATGTGTCGACACTCAGCAAAAGTCTCAACAAAAGAAGAATGTGTCGACACAAGGAGCTGTGTCGACACTCTGCAAGTATCAACACAAAAGGTATGTGTCGACACCAAGAAGATGTGTCGACACTGAACAAGTTCAACACAAGAAGATGTGTCGACACAAAGGAGTAGTGTCGACACTTAGCAGAATTCAACTAAGTACTGAAGAACAAGTAGTTGTGTCGACACACAATTTCAGTGTCGACAAATATTGAAGAAGCTGTGTCGAGAAGTAAATTCTACAACACAAGGAGTTGTGTCGACACCTTGAAGGCTAGTGTCGATACTTAGTCTACTTGTGTCGACACTTGGTCTATAAGTGTCGACACTTAAAGACAGACTGTCTCGACACTTTCAGACAGTTATAGAAAATTCAAGAAGTGACTGGATGACATGACAGCTGCCATTCCAGCCGGTCTACTGCAACTATCAGAGTTGTTAGAAAGTCGTTAGAAACCGGATCAGCCGGTCACCATGAAGAAGGCCTATATATAGGCTTATTCTGTCAACAAAAAGATGATTTTTTGAGGATTGAAGAGAGTAGATCAAGCAATTCATTGAAGAATCAATTCAAGTGAAGATCTAAGTAGTTGGAGAGAGAGAGTTCCTTCCAAGAAGACAGCTGTTGGAACCAGGCTGTGAAGAAGGTTTCAGATTGAGATCTGAAACTTAAGTTAGCAGTGATTGAAGATCAGCTGCAGAGAGACTCAACCCTATTGTGTTCTACATTCAAGAAGCTTTGAAGAAAGCCAAGTGAGATTGATCTCAGCAGAGTTCTTTCAAGAACTCATCAAAAAACCTGTCAACTCTTCTCTCCTATTCTGAGTTGAGGTTATATACATTGTATTTTTAATTTCTTGTAGGATCCTTAGGGATCTGAGTAGTAAGCCTGAAATTATAAAGGCTGAGTGGTAGGGCCTGTGTGCCTGAGTGTAGGAGATTCATTTCTCTGAGTGTAGGCCTTGTGGATGAGTGTAAGTCTTTGTGAAGACTGAGTGGTATGGCTGTTGAGCCTGAATTGTAGGAGTGGGATCACTCTGAGCTGTAGGAACCTGGTTGGGGTTCTGAGTGTAAGATCTGAGGATCTGAGGAATAGTGGAGGAGTTTGGCCGAATCTAGTACACTACTAGATAGGCGAAGGGGGAAAGAGGATGTACCCAAACCTTGGGGAACCACTATAAAACTGTGTGTACTCTGTATGTGTATGATTCTGTGGTTGCTGTTATATGTTCTGTGAAATCTGTGATTAAATCTGCCTAAAAGTTTAAAAAAGATTAAGGTCACCTATTCACCCCCCACCCCCCTCTAGGTGATTGGGTACAATTTCTTTCAAAATGATTTCCAAAGGTCACACCCCCTTGACACGGGCATGACCAAGGGGTGTGACTCAACTATAACACTCTGAATTAAAGCTAGATCGGGCCTGCTCCGCCTTCAGCATTCAAGTCACTGACATGCCCCTAAGTCACGAGCTTGACCGAGGGAAGTATAACCTGTACTTTTAAGCTTTAAAAAGCCAGCTTCTCCAACCAGCTAGTGATCGAATTTTGTAGTCCATGTTGCATTTTTTGTACTGTTTTTAGCTATTTTTAGTCAACCTTGTAATTCTTCTTTCTCGCACTTAGAATTCTCTAGCTTGTAGTCTTGGAATTTCCCTTTCACCTGTAATTCTTTAGCTCGCTTTGTACTCTTTTGATAGCAATAAAATTTGGCTTTCTTTCTCTTAATCTCCTTTCTCTTCCTCAAGTCTCATTTCTATGCAAAAGATTCCTCCATCTCCATAAGTAACTAACTCATATAGTTCTTGATCCAGATGACTCGATGATGAAGTAATTTGGTTATGATTTAGAATTCATTTTCTCAATTTTTGAACGCTTATAATTTACCTTTGATCAAATTAGTGAGGCTATATAATCAATATACAGTTTTTATATTTGTTTGTCATTTAGTTAGCCGAGAGGCTTGTAAGTCGAATCTGTAACGCCCCAAAACTCGTATGTGAACGGGTAGTGTCTTTGAGAGCTTTGGGGCCATTATGGTTTCACAGGGCCTGTGACACGAGTGTGTCCAGTGTTGAAATTTGTGAAGTGGAAGTGGTTGACGGGACAGGTCGGGCGGCCTGAACGGACAGTGTCGGCGGACTGGGCGGACTGGGCGGACTGGGCGGACTGTTGTATGCGGCCTGGTGAAAGGTCTAGTGGAAGCTGGCTGTTCTGAGCGGGTTGTGCAGACTATGTCCGCGGACTGTGCGGCCTGTTATCTGCGGATAAGGTGTTGGCTGAGTGATTTAGCCAAGGAGCGTACTAAGCGGATAAAGGCTTGCGGGCTGGTGCGTTGTTCAGTGGCCGCGTTGCAAGCTTGTGTAACCGGCGGTTTGGCTCATGTCCGCGGGAAGCTTGCAGACTAGCATGTCCGCGGTGTGTGCTGTTGCGGACTGGGTTAGAGCTTGGATGTGGCCTTGCTAAGCTCTGGTGGTACAGCAGGTGCACTACTGTGGAGGTCTATGGCGGACTGGTGTGTGGAGTCCGGCAGGTGGCCGTTGCATTGGGCAGGTGTGCGAGTAGCTTGCGGACTGCTTCTCCTTGGCAGAGTGTTGGCGGTCTGTATTGCTAGGATGTTTGGCAGACGGAGCTATGTCCGCCATGCTCGCATTAGGCCTTTGGTGGTTCCGGACTTGGTCACACTCTGTGCCAAGACCAGGGTGTCCGCAGTATCCGCCAAGTCCGCTGTTGACCGGGCAGACTGTTTCTAACTCTGCCTTTGGTCGTGGACTTGTGGCGGATGGAGGCTTGGGTCTTGCTCTATGCGGACTACCTCTGGTTTGTGCGGACAGTCACTGAAGGGGGTTGCTGTCCTGCAGTGGTTGAAGGCTTTGTGGGCTGATAACTTGTCCGCATAGCTTGGGCGGACTGATGAGGGTTCATCAAAGTTGCCTCGCTCCTGGCGGTTTGGTCCTTGGAATCCGGCTAAGTCCTTGCGAACTCAGCGGACGGTGTTTTGCTAGAGCGCGAGCTCTAGCAGTGTCCCTATCTCTAGGGTGGTGACCACACACCTCACCTTGCCTATAAATAGGACCCCCCCGGCACGTATACAAAAACTGAGTGAACAGTAAGTTGGGCTTGGGCAAATTGCTGTGGTCTGCGTTTTCTGTCTGCGCGGATTGAGTAGAGCTGACGGTTTGCTATGTGTAGGTCGCGCGGGTAGCTTCAAGGAGCCAGGAGTTTGGCTTTGACTTCGATCAAGTACTTGGAAGTTGTGCGGTCTCTACGGATTCAGCAGGTCGCTCTGCGGCTTGTCAGTTCTCTGCTTCAACATTTGCAAGTTCCAATAACCTGTCCGCCGGTCTCAGGCAGGTAGGCAGTCTGTTCTTCAGTTCATCAGCAGCAGTTGGCGAATAACTGTGTGTTCGCGCGGCCTTGCGGCTTCGGCGGACTCCGTGTCTATTCGGCGGATTGCAGCTTTAGCTCAGGCGGCTTCGGCGGTCTCGGCGGATTCCGGTGCTGTCCGCCCGGCTTGGTTTTTGGCGCTTTCTGTTTTCAGCTGTTTATACTAGCGAAATCATGTCTCGCTAGGTATACCTTGCCTTGTAAAGAAGTTGAATGAATATAAGATCTGCTTGTTCTTCCATGTGCTTGGTGTGTTGAGTTTGCTCCCTGGGTTTCCGCTAGATCAAAGTGTGAACTGGGTAGTACCGAAGATATTAATTTGGTTTTGGGGCTATCATGCTGACCACCTTGAGAAAATTTAACATGGTATCAGAGGGAGGTTCAGTTGCTTGAGCGGACTTCAACCAGTGTTGTGCTCTGTGTTTGAGTGGTGATCAACCTGTGTTGGTGCTCTGTGCTTGTTGGAACACCCTATTACTGATTTGGGCAAGGATCACTATGTCCTTTAGGAAATTTGTTTTGACCTCCTTGTATAGATCTAAAGGTCAATTAGATTGAGTGTAAGGGTTAGTATTTAGGTTTGAAAGCTGCCCTCAAGACCCTCAAGACCAGATATTTCAGTTCAGGAGACTAATTCATTTCGTCGAGCTCAGGTCGACGAATCGTCGAACTCCATTCGACGATCTCTGAGCTCACTTCGACGAATCGTCGAACTCCATTCAATGATCTCTGAGCTTACTTCAACGAGTCGTCGAACTCCATTCGACGATCTTCGAGCTCAGATCGATGTTCCTGTCTCTAGTTTGTTTCCCTATCTCTAATCTCAGTTCGACGATAGTTGAGCTCAGATCGACGATTTCTATTTCAGTCTAAGTCCAGTCTCTGAGCTCAGTTCAACGATAGTTGAGCTCAGGTCGACCTTTTTCTGGAGAGATCGACATTATTCAAGATTCAAATTCAAACAGTTATGTAATTATTCCCACCATTTATTTCAAGGATCTTGTAGCCGTTTCAATTAATCTGGAGCAAGTTTCAAGGGAATTTTAAAGGAATGTTTTATTGGACTTTCCTCTAGAAGACAAAATGCAGTTAAGGAAGTCATTTATGACAGGCTAACGACTATCTTAGGCATAGAATTATTTTATTCAGATCTAAGGAATAAAAGTTTATTCATTCTGCTGGTTAATCATAATAATACCCACAACAACAAGAAAGAAAAATTGTTTTTGCAGATATTCACAGACAGAATTCTTACAAGAACACACATCACTGAAGGAGATCAATATACTGAAATTTCCAGATCCCTTTTGATTCCAGTGTTCAAAGGCCTTATCATTCAAGACTCCAGACACCTCACATTTCAACTGCTGCTGGAATCATCTTTTGCTGGAGATCAAATCTTCTGAAGGCCTATCACCCTATTGCAAAGCTTCACTTCCTGAACAACTCAAGAACTCAGGGGGAGCTTTGACAACATCCACTATCTTCTCTCTGATTGTTGATAGAGAAGATCATCTCACCTCCTTCTCTCTCTCTCTGCTGTAAAGGGTTTATCAAACTCCCTTCAAAAGTTTGTGTGGGTTTCTGAGACCTTGTCAAAACTCAGTGGTGGTAAGACACCTGATCAAAAAATTTGGTTTGGTTTTTGAGTACCTTATCAAAAGCTCATTGGTGCCCAGGACACCTGATCAACTCACCCTACAGTGGATTCCTACCTAGGGTGGTAGAAGAGTGGATGTACCCAGATTGATTTGGGAACCACTATAGCTCCTTGTGTCATCTGGTTGCTCATTTCTTTTGTTTTCTGGCTGTGGTTTGTGATTGTTCTGTGATTGTTTTGTAATTAGATAGTTGCTGTGTTTGATGTATTTCATTTGCTTCCCTGTTCACTTAGAAATACAACAAGAGTTTTAAAAAGTTTTTAGCAAGCACCATACTCTATTCACCCCCCCCCCTCTAGAGTATATCAGATCTAACCTGCACTTTCAATTGGTATCAGAGCCAGGTTGGTTAAAATACCACACCTTAGTGGTTGCACAGGCTAACACCTGAACCCAAAGATCCCTTTAGTTAGATCTGCTTGTTTTAAGTTTGTTACTAGATTTATTCCTTCACAGAACATGGCCCAAAACAAAGATTATGCTAGCACCAGACCTCCAGTGTGTAATCTATCTAGGTTTGCACTGTGAAAGGCATGGATAAGATTGTACATGAACTCTATTGATGAAGATATTTTCAATTCTGTTTTGACAGTGTGTCCAAGACCTCCAGAAAATACAAGTACAAGTGTTGTTCCACCTCCTTCAGGAACAAATGCAGTAATCAATAAATGGAAAGTGGCAGATGCTAAGGCAATGAATATTTTACCCCAGACTATGTCTGATGAAATATTCCAAAAAATAGCTGACTGCAACTCAGCAAAGAACATCTGGGACAAGTTATTTGAGATAGTCTCAGGATCTGCTGATGAGAGAAAAGATAGAAGATCTCATCTCATAACCCAATATGAGAACTTCAAGAAAGGAGAAGCTGAGTCAGTAGCACACATGTATAATAGACTCAGTCTCATAGTCAATGAGCTGAAAATATTGGACAAAGAGATCTCATTGACTGAGCTCAATGATAAAATCCTAATGTGCTTCCCAAGCACTTGGGACTCAAGGATCTGGTCAATCAAGGATGCCAGAAGCCTAAATGAGATCACAACTGATGCTCTCTTGGGCAAGCTCAAGTCTTATGAGCTTCTCATCAAGAATAAAGAAGAAGAGCAGAAGGCTGCCTCACCAGCTATAAGATAGGAAAAATCAATAGTTTTCAAAGCCATTGAAGATCAGCCTGAAGACAAGGTCACAGGCAATGAAAAGCTGCTAAGCCTAATGGCCAAAAGGTTTTACAAAATGGCCAGGAAGGATTTCAGGAAAAGATCATACAGAGAGCATGACAAGCCAAGGTATGACAAATCAAATAACAAAGAGATTATTTGTTTTGGATGCAGGAAACCAGGGCACATTGTGCCTAACTGTCCAGAAAATAAAAATAAGGACAAGAAGGACAGGAAAGAAAGGAGAAAAGAAAAGGACTTCAAGAAGAGCAGCAATGACAAACCCTACTCCAGCAAGAACAAAAATACAAGGAAGGGGTTTGTTGCTAAAACTTGGAGTGAGACAGAAGAAGAATCTGAAGTTTCATCCAGCTCTAGTGATGATGAAGATGATGCTGATGAAAAAGAATTCTGCATGATGGCTATCATTGCCTCACAACAAAATTCTGATGCAGAAGAGTCAGAGTCAGAATCAGAGACTCAATCTGAAGAGGACCAGGTAATAAGTTCTTTTGATTTTAATTCTGAGGACTTCAAGTGTGAGTTTAAAGCACTGTGTCTAGATTTATTAAAATCTGAGAAGGAAATCATTTCTCTCAGAAATCAGCTATCTGAACACAGTACTTTAAAATCAGAAAACCTCAAACTCTCTGAGGAGTTGGAATGCTATAGGGAGCAGATAGCTTCACTGAAAAGTGAGCTATCAGAGGCCAAAAAGTTTGAAGAATCCCTCAATGGGAGAAGTATCAAGCTAATGGACATCACAAGCACAGTGAACTCAAGATTCAATAGTACACTGGGCTTGGGTGCCTCATCTAGCCAACATATAGTATTAACAACCCCAATCAAATTTATCTCTGATAAAGGTAAGGGAGTTGTAGAGGTAGGTAGGAAAAATTCTGATTTACCTCAGAAAACAAAATTTCAACAGAAAACGTCGAACGGAGCCCGACGATCGCCGAATGGATCTCAACGATCTCAGGCTAAATCGCCGAACTCAGGTCGACGATTTCTGAACCCTGAACTTTGCCACAGTCGATCTTCAAATGGAGCTCGACGATCTGACCCAAGATCGTCGAACTCAGCTCAGAGATCGTCGAACAGATATCAGAGTTTTGAAAAAATTTTCAAAGATAAATCAAATTTCAAACCTAGTGGTCGTTCATCCCAAAGATTAAACCCTTATACTGAATGGATAATACCTCATAGGAGATATCATCTTGAAGGTTATAAGAGTCAACCTGGGATGTCTTTTATTTCTGAATTCAAAGGTTATCAACCTAGGCCCAAGGTAAACTGGGTCAAAAACAAATAAATTGTTTTATGTGCAGGTGAAGACCTATCCAACTTCAAACCAGCAATAGTATCTGGATAGTGGGTGCTCAAAGCACATGACAGGAAACAAGGAGAATCTCACATCCTTCAAAGCCAAGCTTGGACCCAAAGTAATATTTGGTGATTCAAACTTTGGACTAACAAAAGGATATGGTGAATTCCAGATTGGCACAGTCACATTCAAGAAAGTAGCCTATGTGGTAGGACTGAAGCACAACTTAATCAGTATCAGTCAACTATGTGATGAAGGCTATCAAGTGACTTTCAACAAATCCTCATGCAAAATCAAATCAGAGGACAACACAACTATGTTGACAGGTAAAAGGAAAGGTAACATCCATCTTGTGAATTTTCTTTCAACTAAGGTAGATATATGCCTGTTTAACTCTATTTGTAGACCTAATGAATTATGGCATACGAGATTAGGACATATAAATCTTAGAACCATTGCTAGGCTATCCAAGGACAACCTTGTTAGAGGACTACCTTCTGGCCCCTACAAGAAGGAAGGATTTTGCAGGGCTTGTCAATTAGGCAAGCAAACCAAAAATAGCTTCAAGTCACTTAATAAGAGTGATTCACCTAGGATTTTGTATCTATTACACATGGATCTCTTTGGACTCATTACAGTACAAAGCTTAGGAGAGAAATCTTATACTTTATTAGTTGTAGATTACTTCTCTAGATTCACATGGGTGTTCTTTCTGAGGAAGAAGTCTGATAACTTTAAGTGTTTGACAGAGTTTCTCAAATACATACAGAGTGAGTTCAATACTCAAACTGCCCTGATCAGAAGTGATCATGAGACAGAGTTTGATTTTCTTCTTATGTAAGAGTTCTGTCAGAGTGAAGGGATCAGGCACACTTTCTTAGCTCCTAGAACTTCTCAACAAAATGGGGCAGCTGAAAGAAAAAATAGAACTCTTATTGAATCTGCTACTACATTGTTGTCAGATGCTCATCTTCCTCTATCCTTTTGGGCAGAGGCAGTGAACACCTCCAACTATGTGTTGAATAGAAGTTTGATACATAAGCTGAAGGGCAAGACTCCCTATGAATTACTCAAAGGGAAGAAACGTTAAGTAGATTATTTCAAAATCTTTGGTTGTATTTACTACATTCATAATAATGACAAGAAATACTAAGCAAAATTTCAAGCTAAAGCTGATGAAGGAGTGTTTCTGGGATACTCCATGATCAGTAAATCTTATAGGGTATATAATAAATATACTCTCAAAATTGAAGAATCTGTTCATATATCTTTTGATGAATCTAACATGTCTTTCAAGGAGAAGAATACTTCTACCATAGAACCTTTGCAAGTACACTCTCTTGCTGAAGACTTGGACAGGTTACAAATCATTCAAAAATATGAAAGCAGTGAAGATGAAGAAGACATTCAACATCTTGAAGAGAATCTTCTTGAAGAGCCAGTTGTTGTACCACAAGAGGAAACAACAACACAGGTTGGTAAACAATCAACATCTCCTGTTGATTTAGTAACATCAAGAGACCATCCAATCTCCCAAGTGATTGGAGACATCTCAGCTGGTGTGCAAACCAGAAATCAGGTCAACCAAAACCTGATACACACTTGCTTTCTTTCTCAAATTGAACCTCAATCCATTCAAGATGTAGAGCAAGATCCACACTGGATCATTGCAATACAAGATGAGTTGCATCAATTTGAAAGGAACAAAGTTTGGGAACTAGTACCAAGGCCAATGGATCACTCCATTGTTGGAACAAAGTGGGTGTTCAGAAATAAATTGGATGATCAAGGAGTCATTGTAACGAATAAGGCAAGGCTAGTTGCCCAAGGGTACTCTCAAGAAGAAGGGATAGATTATGACCAGACCTTTGCACCAGTTGAAAGGTTAGAGGCCATAAGAATCTTCTTAGCATATGCAGCACACAAAGGATTCAAAGTATATCAGATGGATGTAAAGAGTGATTTTCTCAATGGAGATATCAAAGAAGAAGTCTATGTCAGACAACCCTCAGGTTTTATCTCTTCAACTCATCCTGATTATGTTTTCAAATTGCATAAAGCATTATATGGTCTAAAGTAAGCTCCTAGAGCATAGTATGAGACCCTAGCATGCTTTCTTCTGAAAAATGATTTTATAAGGGGTAGAGTAGACCAAACTCTTTTTATTAGAACTCATAAGTCCCATACCCTACTAGTACAAATCTATGTAGATGATATTATATTTGATTCTACGGATTCAAATTTGTGCAGAAGGTTTTCCAACCTAATGCATTCTAAATTTGAAATGAGTAGCATGGGTGAGCTATCCTTCTTTCTAGGATTGCAAATCAAACAACATGCTGAAGGCATATTTATTTCTCAAACTAAGTATGCAAAAGAATTGGTGAAGAAATTTGGTACGTCTGAAGCATCATGTATGAAAACACCTATAGCTACTAATGATATATTAGATGCTGATGAACATGGGAAATCTATTGATCAGACAACATATAGAGCAATGATTGGCTCTTTATTGTACCTTACAGCTAGTAGACCTGACATAATGTTTGCTACATGCATATGTGCTAAATTCCAAGTGAGCCCTAGAGAGTCACACTTAACCTTAGTAAAAAGGATTCTTAGGTATGTGAAAAGTTGTCCAAATCTAGGTCTCTGGTATCCAAAAGACTCAGCATTTGACTTAACTGGATTTTCAGATGCTGATTATGCTGGATGCAGAATAGATAGGAAAAGCACCAGTGGAACTTGTCAGTTTCTTGGTGACAGGCTTGTCTCCTAGTTTTGCAAGAAACAAACATCTGTGTCAACTTCAACTGCTGAAGCTGAATATATGGATGCAGGTAGTTGTTGTTCACAAATCTTGTGGATTCAAAACCAACTCCTAGACTATGGCTATAACTTAGAGAATTCTAAAATATTTTGTGATAATACCAGTGCTATTTCCATTGCACAAAATCCAGTCCTCCATAGTAGGACAAAACACATAGAAATTAGGCATCACTTTCTAAGGGATAATGTTGAGAAAAATAAAATTGAACTTCAATATATCCCAACTGATTTACAAAGGGGGGATATTTTCACCAAACCATTGGTTGAAAAGAAACATACATTCTTCATGAATCAGTTAGGAATGTTAGATGAAGGAAGTTTAAAATAAGATCCAAGATTTTAAAAACTCTAAAATTGACAAAGACTAGGCAAATATTTTGATTTTTTTAGTGTATAGAGTTTGTTTCTAGTCTCTGAACTGCACTCGACGATTTTCCCCAAGATCGTCGAACGGAGATCGACGATTTCAGAAATCGTCGACCAGAGTTCAGCGCTTCTCAGATAGTGCTAAACTATCTTATTCCGGTCAGCGATCGTCGAACGGAGCTCGACGCTCTCCAATATCGTCGAACGGAGATCGACGATGTTGATGACCTTTCAGTTTCCTTTAGAAGCCCAGATCGTCGAACAGAGTTCACCGATCTTTCCTTTTCTACGTCGAACCCTAATATAAAACTCATTTTTCGGTCGTCGTTCTGCCTTTGCGCTTTCATACTCTCTGCAAAACTTCTTTTTCCCTCCAAACTTTTCTGCACTTGCTCTTGTGTTTGTTCATCTTTTTTGCAGGAATCAATGGCAGTTTCAGTCGCAGTCTTGGCAGCCATGAAATTTGATACAGGCTTTGATATAGACATGGATTCTTTCGATAACAGCTATCAAATATTCAAGGACATTCTGGAACTCTTCAAGGACCAACAGTTAGTTAATATAATGTCTACAAGGATCAAATTGGCCGCAAATGAAATAAAGGAATGGGTGTATACTACCCACAATATGGATCAGAACACTGTTATTGGAACAATATCAGGAACTCAGGTACCTTTAACACCTGCTGCTTTGACAGAAGTATTTCAATTAAATTCTGGTGAAGATTCTATAGAGCTTTCTGGAGAGGAATTTTCAATTATGCTTGAAAGGATGGGTCATTCAGAGGCTAACCCTAGTAAATTGCTTAAGAAGACTCTGTCAGTTGAGTACAGATTTCTTGCTGATGTAGTTGGGAAAGTGTTGTTGGCAAAACACTCAGCTCATGATACCATCTCTAGGTATCAGCTCTGTTTGATGGGTGCCTTGGTGGACAAGAAGCAGCTGAACTGTGGAGAAGTATTTTTTGATTTAATCAAGAAGAAAATTAACAAGAACTTTGTTAATTTTGGGAGAATTTTAGGGCTGTTTCTTCACAACAGATGCCCTAACTTGCTTGTTTCCAATGAGATACACATCAATGCCTCCAAGAGGCTTACCTGTGCCCTATTTGTGAAATGGGACAGGCAGATTGTAAAGCCCAGCAAAGCCTCTGCAATCATCTCTTCTTCAGACACAAGGACTATTTCAGTCTCTTCCCCTTAGGTTTCTGCCCCTGCAGAAGATTTGCCTGCTTCATCTCCTCCTTCTCCACCTATTGTTTCATCAACAACAGTCACATCCACTATCACAACTTCATCCCCCATTTCCATCCCATCTCCAACTTCAATCCCTTCTCCACCTCCAACATCAAATGAAGAAATCTTCCATCCACTACATCACTAACCACACATGGACAATGATACATCATATCATATTCCATCATTCACTCTTCTAGATGATTCCTATATGGATGATTCTCCTTCATACCCTCTTGAGACACCATCATCATCCACTTCTTATCAACAGTTACTTCAGGACATCATTGCTCAACCATCATTCACACCATCCATCTCCACTCCATTATCTTCCATCTCCACAATTCTAATATCTCAACCATCACTTCCACCATTCACAGTTTCTCCAACAACATCTCCTGCTGCTCCAACTTTCATCCCTACCTCATCCATCCCTACCTCTACTCAAGTCCCTCTTGAGCAAGTAGACCTTCCAGCTATTGCAGACAAGCTATATGAGCTGATAGCTCCAAGGCTATCACTACTGCTGGAGACCTCTTTGGCTCCACTTCTACAAACTGTTCAGGAGTTGTCTGCCAGGCTATCCTCTATTCTTCCTCCTCAGGCAATCCCCTCTACTGGGTGCCTTGATCCAGTTATCACTGAATCTAGGCAGGGGGAGATGCCTTATGAAGCTGAGAGATTGTCTGCTGCAGTAACTTCAGTTCAAGATCCAGTTGTAGTCATTACAGTGGACCTCAGGTCACTGCTGTCAATATTTGATTCTGTATACTTCAGCTGCCTTCCAGACTAGCATACTAAAGATCTTACTAAGGCCATTGTGCCTATTTCCAGCTGTGACCCCAGCTTAATAAGTTCTTATATAAATTCCTTCAATGCTGTGGATAGTGCTCCTTCTGTTTATGTTGCTCCTACTGCTGTTGTTGATGTTTCAGTTAGTTCTGATGTTGCTATTTCAGTTTTTGAAGATATGCATATGACAGAGGCAATTGATTTTGAGCCTGCTGTATCTGAGCCTATTGGTTCTGAAATTTTTGTATCTGAACCTGCTGCTGTAGTTCCTTCTAACAATGTTGTTTCTGCGCCAATTCCTGCTGCTACTGTTGCTCCTATTGCTGTTCCTGCTGTCATTTCTTCTGCTCAGTCTCAATAACAGAAAGAATATATCAAAAGGATTGATGCAGTGTATGATAATCCACAAAGTTCAGACAATGATCAGTTTAGAACTGACTCTGATGATTCCTCTGCAACAATTGCAAGGAAAAGGAAAGCAAGAAGCAAAGACATGAAGGGAGTTCCCCCAGAGAAGGCTAAAGATACAAATGATATTCCATATTATATATTGCATGATTGCCCTATTACAGAACCATGGATGCAGTACTCCAGAAATCAGCTGATAGCCATGAAAAAGAAAAGGAAGTATGACAAAGAATCATCTCATTTCAATCCTCCTCCTCCTCCTCCTTCACCTGATACAAGTACAGGTGGAAGTTATGCCTTTCAATCTACTGCTAAAAGCCAAATTTCATATCAATTTCAAGAAAGATCTCAGTATAGAGGAAATCAGTCTAGAGGTTACCAGTCCAGAAGAGGACAGTACAGTGGAAATCAAAGAGAACTCAAAGTGTATTCTAAAGGATATTCCAGGCAACATCCTTATCAAAGGGAAGGACAAGGTCCCTCTGACACTACTTCTAGTCCTTTCCCTTATAAGCTAAAAGATCTAGTCTCTTCCAGACCTCCTCCTGATAATTCTTCAAATAGATATGAACCTCCTGTTACATTTGAAGACCCAAAAAATAATCTCACTTCATGGACTGCCAGAATGAAAGAGTTGGCTGCATTAGACCAAATCAAGAAGGCTAGAGAACAAGGAAAAGATACATCTAGTTTCACTACTCTATCAGATCAGAGAAAGAAAGAACTTGAGAGATACTCTTCCAGCAAATTCTTTGATTTAGAAAGTTATATGAAGCTGAACCCAGAAGTTGTAGTCCCCAGGCCAAAACATCAAACTTCTCTAGGTGCAGCTGATGACAGAAGATCCAAAAAGAAGCTCTTAATCCTAATAGCGAAATAGTTCTCATAAAGAGCAAGGAAAAGGAATGATTTTGTAAGCTGACAGTAATACTTATTTCTGACTATTTGTTATTATATCTGTGCTTCTGCAATGTTTTTTTTGTTATATTTCTGCATTGTATGTTTTTATTTTTCCAATGTCTGTAAATAGTAATCCTAATCCAAATAGGGGGAGATTGTTGGAAACCCCTATTACTGATTTGGGCAAGGATCACTATGTCTTTTAGGAAATTTGTTTTGACCTCCTTGTATAGATCTAAAGGTCAATTAGATTGAGTCTAAGGGTTAGTATTTAGGTTTGAAAGCTTCCCTCAAGACCCTCAAGACCAGATATTTCAGTTCAGGAGACTAAGTCATTTCGTCGAGCTCAGGTCGACGAATCGTCGAACTCCATTCGACGATCTCTGAGCTCACTTCAACGAATCGTCGAACTCCATTCGACGATCTCTGAGCTTACTTCAACGAGTCGTCGAACTCCATTCGACGATCTTCGAGCTCAGATCGACGTTCCTGTCTCTAGTTTGTTTCCCTATCTCTGAGCTTAGTTCGACGATAGTTGAGCTCAGATCGACGATTTCTGTTTCAGTCTAAGTCCAGTCTCTGAGCTCAGTTCAACGATAGTTGAGCTCAGGTCGATGTTTTTCTGGAGAGATCGACGTTTTTCAATATTCAAATTCAGACAGTTATGGAATTATTCCCAGCATTTATTTCAAGGATCTTGTATCCGTTTCAATTAATATGGAGCAAGTTTCAAGGGAATTTTAAAGGAATGTTTTATTGGACTTTCCTCCAGAAGACAAAATGTAGTTAAGGAAGTCATTTATGACAGGCTAACGGCTATCTTGGGCAGAGAATTATTCTATTCAGATCTAAGGAATAAAAGTTTATTCATTCTGCTGGTTAATCATAATAATACCCACAATAACAAGAAAGAAAAAAAAAGTTGCAGATATTCACAGACAGAATTCTTACAAGAACACACATCACTGAAGGAGATCAATATACTGAAATTTCCAGATCCCTTTTGATTCCAGTGTTCAAAGGCCTTATCATTCAAGACTCCAGACACCTCACATTTCAGCTACTGCTGGAATCATCTTTTGTTGGAGATCAAATCTTCTGAAGGCCTATACCCTATTGCAAAGCTTCACTTCCTGAAAAACTCAAGAAATCAGGGGGAGCTTTGACAACATCCACTATCTTCTCTCTGATTGTTGACAGAGAAGATCATCTCACCTCCCTCTCTCTCTCTCTGCTGTAAAGGGTTTATCAAACTCCCTTCAAAAGTTTGTGTTGGTCTCTGAGACCTTGTCAAAACTCAGTGGTGGCAAGACACCTGATCAAAAAATCGGGTTTGGTTTTTGAGTACCTTATCAAAAGCTCATTGGTGCCCAGGACACCTGATTAACTCATCCTGCAGTGGATTCCTACCTAGGGTGGTAGAAGAGTGGATGTACCCAGATTGATTGGGGAACCACTATAGCTCCTTATGTCATCTGGTTGCTCATTTCTTTTGTTTTCTGGTTGTGGTTTGTGATTGTTCTGTGATTGCTTTGTAATTAGATAGTTGCTGTGTTTGATGTATTTCATTTGCTTCCCTGTTCACTTAGGAATACAACAAGAGTTGTAAAACATTTTTAGCAAGCACCATAATCTATTCACCCCATCTAGAGTATATCAGATCTAACCTGCACTTTCAATGCTTCTGAAGGCTTTTCCAAGCAAGTTTTGCAATGGAAGGGAGTTATGCAAGAGGTCTTGGCATTGAACTCTTATCGTCGACTAACTTCAAGAAGTGGAAGTCGGGCATGAAGAGTTATCTTCTTGGCGAGGAGCTGTGGGAAGTCGTCGGTGGTGACGACAGACAGGAAGTCACTGCTGCGTTTGGTACTGCTGAGCAGGTTAGGATCTGGAGAAAAACAAATGTTAAGGCGGAGATTATTCTCAAGAGGGACATGTCTCAAGAACTATTTGATCACATCATTGGATGTGAGTTGGCTGCTGATATTTGGACAACCATTGATGAGATGTTCAATAGGAAGAATGTGGCGCGACTTCAGGTCCTAGAGAATGAGTTGGCTAGAATAACTCAAGGAGACCTTTCCATCTCGAAGTACTTCTTAAAGATGAAGAGCTTGTGTGCTGAGATGTCGGCACTTGATCCTGATGAGCCTATATCTGAGGCTAAGATGAAAAGGCACATAATCCGCGGCTTCCGGAAGGATTATGTGGCCTTTGTGACATCTGTTCAAGGATGGGCTACTCAGCCGTCTCTGCTGGAGCTTGAGAATCTGCTTGCATCGCAGGAGAGCTTGGCAAGGCATATGGCTGGAGTTAATCTTAATCAGGAAGGCAGTGAAGCTCTCTTCTCAGGCAAGAAGAAAGGATGGGAAGGGAAGAAGAAGAAGAAGCAGGTCGCTGGTGAGAAGGAGCCTTCAACGTCTTATTAGCTGGAGAGGAGCAATGCTCCTACGGACTGGAAGAAGAACTTGAAGTGCTACCGGTATCATCAGCGAGGGCACTTCAAGCGGGACTACAAGTTCAAACTACAGCCTGTGCATGCTACAGGAAAGCAGGAAGCTTGCTCGAGGAGTGAAGAAGCAGAATGGGGCGGAGCTTTCAGGACGGGCACTTGTGTTCGTGCCTTATCTTCTGAGGACTTCAATAGCGAGTGGATCGTGGAATCCGGGTGTGTTCATCACCTCACCGGAGACAAGTCGAAGTTTACCTCCATGCAAGAATACTCAAGTAATGAAGCTATTATCACTGCTGATAATATTATTTATGCAGTAGAGAAAGAGGGGGTTGTGTCTTTGGGTAGTGATCAGGGGCCACTCACGTTAAGGAGTGTGTATCACGTACCGAGCATGAAGAAGAACCTCTTCTCGGTGACCAACGCAGTGGATGCTGGGTATCACGTTCTGTTTGGGCCAACAGACGTGATATTCCTTCGCAACGTATCAACGGTTAAGGCTGATGTTGCTCATGTAGGAAGGAGGGTGAAGAACTTGTTTGTTCTTACAACCAATTCTTATGTTGATTGTATGAGGGCCAATGATAGCGCTGCTATCTAGCATGAGAGGCTGGGGCATGTAGGCATGGACAAGCTGAAGGCGATGGCTAGTAGAAGTTTGGTGAGAGGGTTGCCTAAGTTGTCCTCCCTTGGTGACGGGCATGTTTGCGCGGGGTGTCAATACGGTAAGGCACATCGCCTTTCGTTTGATAAATAACAAACAAGGAGAAAGCAACCATTGGAGTGCATTCATGACGACCTGATGGGACCAACGGTCACTTCCAGCCTTGGTGGAAGCAGATACATGCTTGTCTTGGTTGATAATTACTCAAGGTATACTTGGGTGTATTTCTTGAAGGAGAAGTTAGAAGCCTTCCATTTGTTTGTGGAGTTCAAGGAGTTGGTAGAAGGCCGGCTTGGCTTGCGGATCAAGAAGCTTAGAACGAACAACGGTGGTGAGTTTATCTCCTCCAAGTTTTCTAACTTCAGTAGGAAGTACAAGATCCAACGAGAGCTCACTTGTGCTCACACTCCACAACAAAATGGAGTAGCGGAGCGAAAGATCCGGCATTTGACGGAGACTTGCAAATGTTGGCTTCATGCGAAAGACATCCCAAGGTCCTTTTGGGCGGAGGGGATGTATTGTGCTTCTTATGTCATCAACAGGATGCCGCTCAGCCCTATCAACATGAAGACTCCTATTGAGCTGTTGTTGAAGGATAAGCCAAGTGTGGGACACCTTCTAGTGTTCGGTTCAATTTGCTATGTGCATGTCCCGGATGCTTCACGGACTAAGCTGGATGCAAAGGCAAGAAAGCTTGTCTTTGTTGGCTACGATGAACGGAAGAAGGGATAGAAATACATGGACCCAGCGACGAAGAAGTCCGTGGTGTCAAGAGACGTTGTCTTTGACGAGCTGACATCGTATGGAGGTGTCTCGGTGGAGCTAACCGATAGCAAGGTTGATGAAGAACCCTTGGTGGTTGCTGATGGCCTGGAGGAGGAGATTTTTGTTTCACCAGCAGCTCCTGTTGCTTCTAACTCCGAGGCTAAGCCTTCTGGCTCAGGAAGCAGGGGGTGCACTGCTCAATGCTTGCCCCAAGTAGGAGTTGAGACCGAAGAAGCAACGGAAGCAGTGAGCAAGGAGCCGACCCTTCGGAGATCGAAGAGGGATATTAAGCCACCGGCTCGTTACTGTGATGGGAATGCAGTGAGCTTTGTCTCCTGCTTCTTTGCAGGTCCTCTGGATGAGCGAGAGCCTGCAAGCTTCAACGAGGCCACTGGAGTTAAGGAGTGGGAAGATGCCATGAAGGAGGAGATTGCGCCCTCAAAAAGAATGAAACCTGGGACCTTGTGCACAAGGTTGATGACATTACTCCGGTTACTTGCAAGTGGGTGTATAAGTTGAATAAGAAGGCTGATGGGAGCATTGATAGGTTTAAAGCTCGCCTGATTGCTCGAGGATTCTCACAGCAGTATAGAGAAGACTATGAGGAGACGTTTAGTCCGGTTGCGAAGATGACTTCAGTTAGAGTGGTGATCGCCTTGGCTGCTAGCAAGGGATGAAGAATATGGCAGCTTGACGTGAAGAATGCTTTTCTTTATGGAGAGATTGATAAGGGCATCTTCATGGATCATCCACTTGGTTTTGTCTCTGAAGTTCATCCGCACTATGTCTGCAAACTCAGGAAAGCTCCTAGAGCTTGGTATGGGAAGATTGCAGAGTACTTGCAATTCTGTGGATACCTTGATTCCAACTCGGATTCAAGCTTGTTCGTCAAGAAGAAGGGGGAGCTACAAGTCTTGGTCCTGCTATATGTGGATGACATGATCATCACAGGGAATTCGGAGGGGGAAGTAGCAAGGCTTAGGGCTGAGCTTGCTATACGCTTCGAGATGAAAGACTTGGGAGAGCTTCATCACTTTCTCGGTCTTGAGGTGGAGAGGAAGGAGTGAGGGATTCTCATTTGCCAGAAAGGGTATATAGATCGCATTGTGAAGCGGTTCGGCATGGGCGAAGGGAAGAAGTGCTCTACTCCACTAGAACCTAGGCTGAAGCTTCGACGAGATGAGGGAAGGATTCTTCCTGGCCCCTTGGTATTCAGAGCTCTTGTTGGGAGCTTGATCTACTTGGCGATTACAAGGCCATACATTGCTTACGCTGCTGGCCGAGTAAGTCGGTTTATGGCTGAACCAATAAAGTTTCATCTAGTGGCGGCAAAGAGTATTCTGAAGTATGTCAAGTCTACTTCTAACATGCGACTTCTCTATAGAAGGGATTCGGATTTTGCCTTGCTTGGGTACACGGATGCTGACTATGGCAGTGATTCGGATGATCGGATGTCTACTTCAGGTTATGTGTTCACTTGCTGTTCAGCTGGCATCTCGTGGTGTAGCAAGAAGCTGGACTCGGTGTCTATCTCAACTACGGAGGCAGAGTATAAGGCTTCGTCCTTGGCTGCTCGGGAAGCCATCTGGTTGAGGAGGCTTATAGAGGATATGCATGAAGAAGTGCAAGGGCAAACTTTACTCCACGGTGACAATGAGAGTGCTCTCAAGCTGGTTAATAATCCAGTGTGTCACGCTATGTAACGCCCCGAAACTCAAAGGAGAAAAGGGGGATGTTTTGGGCCAGTTTGAGTTCTGGCTGCAGGCATGTAACGCCCCGAAACTCAAAGGAGCAAAGGGGGACGTTTTGGGCCAGTTTTGGTTTCTGGCTGAAGGCACACGGCCTGGGACACGGGCGTGTCCCAGGGCGTGTCGAGCGTGTGTCGACACTTAGCCGCGAAGTCGTCGAGTTATTCTCGACGATTCGTCGAGAAATGGCACACGGCCTGCGACACGGGCGTGTCGCAGGGCGTGTCGACCCGTGTCGACACTTAGCCGTGAAATCGTCGAGTTATTCTCGACGATTCGTCGAGAATGGGCACACGGCCTGCGACACGGGCGTGTCGCAGGGCGTGTCGACCCGTGTCGACGATCGTCAAGGTGAAATCGTCGAGATTCACTCGACGATCGTCGAGACAAGGCACACGGCCTAGGACATGGGCGTGTCCAAGGCTGTGTCATCCAGTCGTTGTTCTCCCCTCGACGAAATGTCCCGTGTACACGGCCTGGGGGCCCAGGCGTGTCAATGTGACACGGGCGTGTCCTAGAACCCGTGCAGTGCTCGGGTTGGAAACGAGGGAAAAATCATGGGGTACACGGCCGGATACACGGCCGTGTCAGCTGGAACACGGGCGTGTCAGCTCGAACACGGGCGTGTCCGATACCCGTGTGCGTGTTCAGAAGATTCGATTTTGACGGCGAATGCGGCACACGGCCCTGGACACGGGCGTGTGCCAGGCCGTGTTCGGCCCAGATTGGGCATTTCAGCCCCGAATCGAAGCCGCTCGTTTTCTTAGGTTGAGATCCGACGGCTGGGAATGGTTCCTGAGAGTATATACTCGGGTTTGACTTAGAAAAATCCACACTTTTCACCCCTTTTCATCTCTCCAAACCCTTGGAGAAAGAAGAGCTAAGGCAAGAGGAAGAGGAGCTAGATCCGCCATTGGAGGAGCTTCGGAGCTCCGAATCGCAAGCCGACTCCGGATCCACGGAGGCAACGCAAGTGCGGTGATTTCTATCCGATTACATTTCGATGGCGCCAAAGAGGAACGCAAGGGTAACGATCCTCACTTGTGAGCATGATAGCTCTCTTTCTTAGCATAGGAAGCCCTCTCTCGCGAGTTTGCGAAGAGTTGGAGGCGTTCCTTCGGGTAGATATGTAAAGTCCCCGTTGTTTAGCGTCCGTATGCGAGAACGGACATAGGCATTTTGGTTGAAGCCTACCCGGACATGTTAGTCCGGATCGGTGATGTTGCATTGCATAAGGCCGGAGAAGACTCCGTGCTATTTGGTGTTTTCGGGTTTTCTACGCGGTAGATTGCAGCAGGGAGCCTTGGGGACTAACCCAAAGGTGCACCCGGAAAACTGGGCGGACACGAGGTCTTGCCAACTTGGTGGCTTGGAAGCCAACTTGAACATAACCGGGTTATGTGACTTGTGATGAAAATGGGACTCGGTAGAAGTTTGACCTGCGCATATGGTTTAAATTACCGTTGCGGGCGCATATGGTTTAAATTACCGTTGCGTTGTGAGCACGGGTTAGATGGAACCGTACCCACTCTATGTCGTTCGGATTAGGGCCGTTGGCATAGATGAGGGTCTTCGGCGGTCTATGGTTTTAATTACCGTGACCCATGCCAGGAAGACAAACTGCTCATTGTTTGGCCGTCCAAGAGAGGATGGCGGTGAGTCGGCAGACTTAGACTGCGTTCACCAAGAATGTGCCCTGAGTGCACGGGGTGTGTGGCCGTTGAGCCTCCGCCTGTGATGAAATGACTATATTTATAATGCTCGCTTATGCTAATGAAATGCAGGGAAGGAGCATCGCCGCCCCGAGTTGGGGGCGGGATCGTTATAATTTGGTCAGCATTGCTGACCGTTGCTTTGTTTGCCACCGTGCGGTGGTTTGTTTGCTTGCAGGTGCAGCTGGACCGAGCGGTCAATAGCGGGCTAAAGCCCTTTTTGCGAAGCTGGCCCTCGAAGGCCCAAGTGAAATGTTTTCTATTTTTATTCATGTATGGCCGGCCTGCGTGCCGAGGTTGGTAAATCATGTAACGGACAAGTGAAACTTTTTGTAAGGCCTTAAGGCCACTGTTTGGGTATTTTTGTATACATTCCTAAATGTTGTATTAGTGGACATTCGTGCTCTTATGCTGGGTTCTTGTTTACAACTTATATTAACTGCTTCCGCTAGAATGCTCTGTGTAGGACGTTGAGATTGGTTGGATGGTTTCCATAAGTAACCACCCGGTCTGTCTGTGGTATATGGCGTCGGGCCCCGGCCGGACCTACTGCTATATGTTATGCGACGGATAGGGGGTGTTACAATTTGGTATCAGACTACTGGTTTTGGTTGGGCTTGAATTGAATTCGTGGGCGAATTCTTTTTAAGGGGTGGTGAGCACATTGTGTGCGTCATCGTTATAACAGTAAAAAGAACCCATGAATGTCCACTTAGGAATGAAAATACTCGTGTTTGAGGAACCTGCGTGTTCCTATAATTGCTGTTTGCAATTTATTTGGTCGCTTAACGGTGTTTTGTACCACTATAGGTGACCCGAAGTGGTGTTGGGCCGTCAGAACGCCGAGGTTCTGAGGCTAGTAGTGCACCAGAAGTTGCTCCAGCAACACCTTTGTCGGCTGAAAATATATGATTGGTGGCTGAAGCGGTGTTGGCCGTGATCAATGCGCAGCCTGGAAGGCAAGCGCAGCAGCTCGCTCCTGTGATGGAGCAAGTACCTCTGCAAGAGGCGGAGCCGAGGAGGATGGAGCAAGTGGTTGTAGAACCAATAGTGCCAAGGAGGGCGACTGAGAGACAGTTGAAGCATGTAATGAGCTTTAACCCTCCGTTATTCTCGGGGTTGGGAACCCCATCGCAGGCTGAAGACTGGCTCTCTAGGGTAAAGAGAGTCATGACAGCGACGGAGACGGAGGAGTGGCAAATGACCACCATCGCTACGTTCCTTCTGGATGGGGAAGCGAGGATGTGGTGGGAAGGTTTGGAGCTGCATCATTTGAGAGGTAGACAACTGATAGACGTTCCGATAGAAGAGTTCTCGGAATTGTTCTTAGCAAGATACCTCCCTTCTACTCAGAGGATTTCAATGGAGAATGAGTTCCTGAAGTTGGTGCAGGGTGAGAGGAGCGTGGATGAATATCTCCACGAGTTTACGCGGTTGAGTCGTTATGCTAGCTCCATCATCATGGATGAGGAGCGCAAGACTAATCGTTTTTATGAAGGCTTGAGGGATGAGCTGAGATTGTTACTGTCGGGACCAATGACGCAGGGTTTCTTAACCTTGGTCAATACTGCCCGGTCCTTGGAGAAGGACATGAAGAGTGTACAAGCGAAGAAAGGCTTGGGCGAGAAGAAATCTGGGTTCAAAGTGCCGACTACTTCAAAGTCTGGCTATCAAAGATTCTTTAAGAAGCATAGGACTTCGGGTCCAGCTCCTTCTGGTGCTTCTGGGGCGACTACGAGTCGGACCCCGGGCGCGTGCTTCACTTGTGGCAAGACGGGGCATTTCGCCCGTGATTGTTGGAGCGGACGTCCTAAGTCCGAAAGGAGGCCAGGAGCTACCTACGAAGAGAAGGGAAAGGCGGTGGAGTCGACCGCATCTCACTATGCTCCGGCCCAACCAAGGGTTTACAATCTTGGCCAACAGGAGGCCATTAAACAAGCTGACGTGGTGACAGGTATGGTTTAATTTATAGCAAGTCAATTCCTTTATATGCTTGTTATGCACATGTTACCTTACCACTGCTTGTTTAGGATTCGTATTGATTTGTGAAATTCCCGCACGAGCACTCTTCGATACGGGAGCTTCACACTCCTTCTTGTCCGAAGGATTTATATCACGCATCGGAGTCCCTTCTTCGATGGCGAAGGACAAGTTGGATGTGTTGTTGCCCAATGGGTGTTCGATGCGAGCGGTTAGGATCTGCGAGGTTAAGACTCGTATTGGAGAGCAGGAGTTCGACCTGCGGGCGTCTTTACTTCCGTTAGTGGAGTTCGACGTCATATTTGGCATGGACTGGCTCTCGGAGCAGCAGGCCCATATAGATTGCGGTAGCAAGGAAGTCAAGCTGGGAGCGAGTCGTGAGACGACTTTTACGGGCTTAAAGGGGTCGAGCAAGACGTTGATATCTGCTCTTCAGGTGGTGAAGGCGGTTCGTGCTGGAGCAGAACTGTTCTTTACACTAGTGGAGGTTGCAAAGCCGAAGCCCGCGTTGGATTGTATTTCAGTGGTATCGGAATACCCTGATGTGTTCCCCGCAGATCTTCCTGGAGCCCCGCCTCAACGGGAGATAGATTTTACGATCGAGCTAGTGCCAGGTGCAAAGCCTGTGTCACGATCTCCGTATCGGCTAGCGCCTAAGGAAATGGCGGAGCTGAAAGTTCAACTGCAAGAGTTGTTGGAGCAAGGGTTTGTGCGCCCGAGTTCTTCGCCTTGGAGCGCACCGGTCCTCTTTGTTAAGAAGAAGGACGGAAGCTTGAGATTGTGTATTGATTATCGGGAGCTAAACAAGCTGACTGAGAAGAACAAGTACCCGATCCCCCGGATTGATGATCTCTTTGATCAGTTAGTCGGGTCGACGGTGTACTCGAAGTTAGATCTCAAGTCTGGGTACTATCAGCTGCGGATAAGGGAGAGTGATATCCCGAAGACAGCGTTTAGTACGAGATACGGGCATTATGAGTTTACGGTCATGCCGTTTGGGCTGACTAATGCGCCGTCGGTATTCATGGATTTGATGAACAGGACGTTTAGGGAGTACCTGGACCATTTCGTGATCGTCTTCATCGACGATATTTTGGTGTACTCGCAAAGTGAGGAGGATCACTTCAAGCATCTCCATTTGGTGTTGGAGACACTCAGGAGAAACCAGTTATATGCCAAGTTCTCGAAGTGCGAGTTTTGGCTATCCTCAGTGGCGTTCCTCGGGCATATAGTGAGTGGAGAGGGTATTGCTGTGGATCCGGCGAAGATTGTTGCGATACGGGAGTGGCCTGAGCTTACTACGGTAGCAGAAGTCCGGAGCTTTTTGGGGCTTGCCGGCTATTATAGGCGCTTCGTAGAGAACTTCTCGCGGATAGCGTTACCTCTCACTACTTTGACGAGGAAGGATCATAAGTTCGTTTGGACGCCGGAGTGCGCCCGAGCTTTTGAGGAGTTAAAGTGTCGGTTGACCACGGCGCCTGTGCTGAGTTCGCCGGTTGGAACCGAAGGCTATGAGATATATAGCGATGCTTCGGGCAGCGGTTTGGGTTGCGTGCTATTGCAGCACGGCAGCGTGATAGCTTATGGCTCGAGACAGCTAAAAGTGCACGAGAGGAATTATCCGGTCCACGACTTGGAGTTGGCGGCCGTGATTTTTGCCTTGAAGCTGTGGAGACACTATTTGTACGGTGTGAAGATTGATATCTACACCGATCACAAGAGCCTAAAGTATTTGATTGATCAGAAAGATCTGAATATGCGGCAGCGTAGGTGGATGGAGTTCCTGGGGGACTATACTTTCAAGATCCACTACGTGCCTGGCAAAGGGAATGCGGTTGCGGACGCGTTGAGTCGTCGAGCCCCAGCTCAAGCGAATTGGCTATCAGTGCATGATGAGCGGTTGGTGCAGGAGCTGGAGGCGTTGGAGATTGTTTGTGTGGATAGACAATCTAGTGCTGAAGCAGTGCTGAATTGGACTGAAGTCCAATATGACCTGGCTGATCGGATTCGGCAGGCTTTGGATATGGATGCTCATATGAAGCAGTTCATGTTAGAGGCTCTGGATGGGTCAAATTCCCAATTCGTTGTGGAGGACGGATTGCTGTGGAAAGACGGTCGTTTGTGCGTCCCAAGTGTGGGCAATTTACGGGTGGAGTTGTTGTACGAGGCACACCATACCAAGTACTCGATTCACCCGGGGAGCACGAAGATGTACCGCGATGTAAAGAAGCTATTTTGGTGGCCGGGTTTGAAAAAGGATGTGGCGCTATACGTAGCGAAGTGCCAAACCTGCGCCTTAGTAAAGGCGGAGTGCCAAAAGCCGGGAGGATTTCTTAAGTCCTTGCCTATTCCGGAGTGGAAATTTGACGACATCTCTATGGACTTTGTGCACGGTTTGCCAAGGTCGCAAAAGGGTAACGACGCCATTTGGGTGGTCGTGGATCGATTAACGAAGGTGTCGCATTTTATTCCGCATAGGAAGGACGATCCGGTGGAGAAGCTGGCGAAGCTCTATGTGGATAATATAGTACGGCTTCATGGTGTGCCCCGCAGCATCGTGAGTGACCGAGATGGGCGGTTCACGTCCAATGATTGGAGGCTGGTGCAGCAAATGTTGGGAACAAAGCTGAAGTTTAGCACAGCCTTCCATCCGCAAACGGATGGGCAGACCGAGAGGGTCAATAGAACCATGGAAGACATGCTTCGCATGTGTGTTTTGGACTTTGGAAAGCAATGGGAGGACCACCTTTATTTGGTGGAGTTCGCATACAACAACAGCTACCAAGCAAGTATTCAGATGGCACCTTTCGAGGCCCTATATGGTAGAAGATGTCGCACGCCGTTGTCTTGGTTAGAAACGGGCGAGTCGAAGTTGTATAGGCGATCGGAAGTGGATGATGCTACTTCTTTGGTGAGAACCATTCGGGAGAGGTTACTCATCGCTCAGGACCGGCAAGCAAAGTACTATAATGCCAAGCACAGGAACGTGGAGTTCGCTGTGGGTGATTATGTGTACCTAAAGATCAAGCCGTTCAAGGGTGTCTCGCGGGTGCGACGATTGAAAAAGCTAAGCCCGAGGTACCTTGGACCGTTTGAGGTTCTGGAGCGAGTTGGAGAAGCGGCCTATAGGTTGAAGCTTTCTGTGGAGCTAAGTGGTTTACACGATGTATTCCACATTTCAGTGCTTCGGAAAGCGGTGCAAGAGCCTACGCAAGTGATCGCGGTCGATCAAGTGCCGGTGGATAGTGGGCTAACGACAAAGGTAAAGCCCGTGCGGATTGAGGACTCGGAGGTCAAGCGGCTACGCAATAAAGAGATCAGGATGGTCAAGGTCCGATGGGACAATTGCGGTCGTGAGGAGCTCTCCTGGGAGCGAGAGCAGACTATGCTTGACGAGTATCCGGAGTTGTTCCGCTCAGGTACAAATGTTGTTTTTGTATATCTTTCCTTTATGCAATTTCGTGGGCGAAATTCTTTTAAGAGGGGGAGAGTTGTAACGCCCCGAAACTCAAAGGAGCAAAGGGGGACGTTTTGGGCCAGTTTTGGTTTCTGGCTGAAGGCACACGGCCTGGGACACGGGCGTGTCCCAGGGCGTGTCGAGCGTGTGTCGACACTTAGCCGCGAAGTCGTCGAGTTATTCTCGACGATTCGTCGAGAAATGGCACACGGCCTGCAACACGGGCGTGTCGCAGGGCGTGTCGACCCGTGTCGACACTTAGCCGTGAAATCGTCGAGTTATTCTCGACGATTCGTCGAGAATGGGCACACGGCCTGCGACACGGACGTGTCGCAGGGCGTGTCGACCCGTGTCGACGATCGTCAAGGTGAAATCGTCGAGATTCACTCGACGATCGTCGAGACAAGGCACACGGCCTAGGACACGGGCGTGTCCAAGGCCGTGTCATCCAGTCGTCGTTCTCCCCTCGACGAAATGTCCCGTGTACACGGCCTGGGGGCCCAGGCGTGTCAATGTGACACGGGCAAGGACACGGGCGTGTCCTAGAACCCGTGCAGTGCTCGGGTTGGAAACGGGGGAAAAATCATGGGGTACACGGCCGGATACACGGCCGTGTCAGCTGGAACACGGGCGTGTCAGCTCGAACACGGGCGTGTCCGATACCCGTGTGCGTGTTCAGAAGATTCGATTTTGACGGCGAATGCGGCACACGGCCCTGGACACGGGCGTGTGCCAGGCCGTGTTCGGCCCAGATTGGCATTTCAGCCCCGAATCGAAGCCGCTCGTTTTCTTAGGTTGAGATCCGACGGCTGGGGATGGTTCCTGAGAGTATATACTCGGGTTTGACTTAGAAAAATCCACACTTTTCACCCCTTTTCATCTCTCCAAACCCTTGGAGAAAGAAGAGCTAAGGCAAGAGGAAGAGGAGCTAGATCCGCCATTGGAGGAGCTTCGGAGCTCCGAATCGCAAGCCGACTCCGGATCCACGGAGGCAACGCAAGTGCGGTGATTTCTATCCGATTACATTTCGATGGCGCCAAAGAGGAACGCAAGGGTAACGATCCTCACTTGTGAGCATGATAGCTCTCTTTCTTAGCATAGGAAGCCCTCTCTCGCGAGTTTGCGAAGAGTTGGAGGCGTTCCTTCGGGTAGATATGTAAAGTCCCCGTTGTTTAGCGTCCGTATGCGAGAACGGACATAGGCATTTTGGTTGAAGCCTACCCGGACATGTTAGTCCGGATCGGTGATGTTGCATTGCATAAGGCCGGAGAAGACTCCGTGCTATTTGGTGTTTTCGGGTTTTCTACGCGGTAGATTGCAGCAGGGAGCCTTGGGGACTAACCCAAAGGTGCACCGGAAAACTGGGCGGACACGAGGTCTTGCCAACTTGGTGGCTTGGAAGCCAACTTGAACATAACCGGGTTATGTGACTTGTGATGAAAATGGGACTCGGTAGAAGTTTGACCTGCGCATATGGTTTAAATTACCGTTGCGGGCGCATATGATTTAAATTACCGTTGCGTTGTGAGCACGGGTTAGATGGAACCGTACCCACTCTATGTCGTTCGGATTAGGGCCGTTGGCATAGATGAGGGTCTTCGGCGGTCTATGGTTTTAATTACCGTGACCCATGCCAGGAAGACAAACTGCTCATTGTTTGGCCGTCCAAGAGAGGATGGCGGTGAGTCGGCAGACTTAGACTGCGTTCACCAAGAATGTGCCCTGAGTGCACGGGGTGTGTGGCCGTTGAGCCTCCGCCTGTGATGAAATGACTATATTTATAATGCTCGCTTATGCTAATGAAATGCAGGGAAGGAGCATCGCCGCCCCGAGTTGGGGGCGGGATCGTTATAATTTGGTCAGCATTGCTGACCGTTGCTTTGTTTGCCACCGTGCGGTGGTTTGTTTGCTTGCAGGTGCAGCTGGACCGAGCGGTCAATAGCGGGCTAAAGCCCTTTTTGCGAAGCTGGCCCTCGAAGGCCCAAGTGAAATGTTTTCTATTTTTATTCATGTATGGTCGGCCTGCGTGCCGAGGTTGGTAAATCATGTAACGGACAAGTGAAACTTTTTGTAAGGCCTTAAGGCCACTGTTTGGGTATTTTTGTATACATTCCTAAATGTTGTATTAGTGGACATTCGTGCTCTTATGCTGGGTTCTTGTTTACAACTTATATTAACTGCTTCCGCTAGAATGCTCTGTGTAGGACGTTGAGATTGGTTGGATGGTTTCCATAAGTAACCACCCGGTCTGTTTGTGGTATATGGCGTCGGGCCCCGGCCGGACCTACTGCTATATGTTATGCGACGGATAGGGGGTGTTACAAGGCACACGGCCTGGGACACGGGCGTGTCCCAGGGCGTGTCAAGCCTGTGTCGACACTAAGGCGAGAAGTCGACACTTTGGTCTCGACATTGTGTCGAGACTGGGCACACGGCCTGCGACACGGGCGTGTCGCAGGGCGTGTCGACCCGTATCGACACTTAGCCGCGAAGTCGACACAGTGCGTTGATGTTGTGTCGAGACATGGAACACGGCCTGCGACACGGGCGTGTCGCAGGGCATGTCAACCCGTGTCGACACTCGTCCCGCGAAGTCGACACTTTGGTGTCGACAATATGTCGAGACATGACACACGGCCTGCGACACGGGCGTGTCGCAGGGCGTGTCGACCCGTGTCGACACTTAGCCGCGAAGTGTCGAGACCGTGTACACGGCCTGGAGCCCAGGCGTGTCAAGGTGACACGGGCAAGGACACGGGCGTGTCCTAGAACCCGTGCAGTGCTCGGGTTGAAAACGGGGAAAAATCATGGGGTACACGGCCGGCTACACGGCCGTGTCAGGTGAAACACGGGCGTGTCAGCTCGAACACGGGCGTGTTCGATACCCGTGTGAGGTTCCAGGTGATTCGATTTTGACGGCGAATGAGGCACACGGCCCTGGACACGGGCGTGTGCCAGGCCGTGTTCGGTCCAGATTGGGCATTTCAGCCCCGAATCGAAGCCGTTCATTTCTTTGACTGAAGATCCAACGGCTGGGGATTATTCCTGAAGGGATATACCCGGGTTTTGACTTAGAAAACCCTTACTTTTCTTCACTTATCATCTCTCCAAGTCCTTAGAGAAAGAGGAGAGCCAAGAGTGGAAGAGAAGCTAGATCCGCCATTGGAGGAGCTTCGGAGCTCCGAATCGCAAGCCGACTCCGGATCCACGGAGGCAACGCAAGTGCGGTGATTTTCATCCGGATACTTTTCCATGGCGCCAAAGAGGAACTCAAGGGTAACGATCCTCATCTTGAGCATGAGTCGCTCTCTTTCTTAGCATAGGAAGCCCGCTCTCGCGAGTTTGCGGAGAGTTGGAGGCGTTCCTTCGGGTAGATATGTGAAGTCCCCGTTGTTTAGAGTTCGTATGCGAGAACGGACATAGGTATGATGTGTGAAGCCTACCCGGACATGTTGGTCTGGATCGGTGATGTTGCATTGCATAAGGCCGGAGAAGACTCCGTGCTATTGGTTGTTTTTCGGGTTTTCTACGCGGTAGATTGCAGCAGGGAGCCTTGGGGACTAACCCAAAGGTGCACCCGGAAAACTGGGTGGATACGAGATCTTGCCAACTTGGTGGCCTGAGAGCCAACTTGAACATAACTGGGTTATGTGATTTGTGATGGACACGGGACTCGGTGGAAGTTTGACCAGCGCAAATGGCTTAAATTGTCGTTGCGATGTGAGCACGGGTTAGATGGAACCGTACCCGTTCTATGTCGTTCGGTTAAAGAGACCTAAAGGCACGTGGCACTTACCGTTGGCATAGAGTAGGGTCTTCGGCGGTTGATGGCTTAAATTGACGTGACCAATGCCAGGAAGACAAATTGCTCATAAGTTTGGCCGTCAGTTGGCGGTGGTGAGTCCGGAATGTTGATGGCTTAAATTGACGTGACATCGACCGGTTCACCGAGAATGTGCCCTGAGTGCACGGGGCGTGTGGCCGTGCGAGCCAACGTCTGTGAAGTAATGGCTATGGTTATATACATTGCTCACTTATGCTAATGAAATGCAGGGAAGGAGCATCGCCGCCCCGAGTGGGGGGCGGGATCGTTATAATTTGGTCAGCATTGATGACCGTTGCCTTGTTTTGCCACCGTGCGGTGGTTTGTTGCTTGCAGGTGCAGCTGGACCAAGCGGTCAATAGCGGGCTAAAGCCCTTTTTGCGAAGCTGGCCCTCGAAGGCCCAAGTAGAAGTGTTTACTGCTTTGTTCATGTATGACCGGCCTGCGTGCCGTGGTTTGTAAATCATGTAATTTTCAAGTGAAACACTTTGTAAGGCCTTAAGGCCGGTTTTGGGTATTTTTGTATAACATTCCTTTTGGTATTAGTGGACATTCATGCTCCTATGCTGGGTTCTTGTTTACAACTCTTATAAACTGTTTCCGCTAGAATGCTCTGTGTAGGACGTTGAGATTGGTTGGATGGTTTCCATAAGTAACCACCCGGTCTGTCTGTGGTATATGGCGTCGGGCCCCGGCCGGACCTACTGCTATATGCTATGCGACGGATAGGGGGTGTTACAATTTGGTATCAGACTCCTGGTTTTGGTCGGGCTTAAACTGAATTCGTGGACGAATTCTTTTTAAGGGATGGTGAGCACATTATGTGCGTCATCGTAATAACAGTGAAAAGAACCCATGAATGTCCACTTAGGAATGAAAATACTCGTGTTTGAGGAACCTGCGTGTTCCTATAATTGCTGTTTGCAATTTATTTGGTCGCTTAACGGTGTTTTGTATCACTATAGGTGACCCGAAGTGGTGTTGGGCCGTCAGAACGTCGAGTTTCTGAGGCTAGTAGTGCACCGGATGTTGCTCCTGCAACACCTCTGTCGGCTGAAAATATACGATTGGTGGCTGAAGCGGTGTTGGCCGTGATCAATGCGCAGCCTGGAAGGCAAGCGCAGCAGCCCGCTCCTGTGATGGAGCAAGTACCTCTTCAAGAGGCTGAGCCGAGGAGGGTGGAGCAAGTGATTGTGGAACCAATAGTGACAAGGAGGGCAACTGAGAGGCAGCTGAAGCATGTAATGAGCTTTAACCCTCCGTTATTCTCGGGGTTGGGAACCCCATCTCAGGCTGAAGACTGGCTCTCCAGGGTGAAGAGAGTCATGACAGCGACGGAGACGGAGGAGTGGCAAATGACCACCATCGCTACGTTCCTGCTGGACGGTGAAGCGAGGATGTGGTGGGAAGGATTGGAGCTGCACTTACTGAGAGGTAGGCAACTTTGTGATGTCCCGATGGAGGAGTTCTCGAGATTATTTTTGGCTAGATACCTCCCTTCGACGCAGAAGATAGCGTTGGAGAATGAGTTCCTGAAGTTGGTACAGGGTGAGAGGAGCGTGGATGAATATCTCCACGAGTTTACTCGTCTGAGTCGATATGCTAGCTCCACCATCATGGATGAGGAGCGCAAGACTAATCGCTTTTATGAAGGCCTGAGGGATGAGTTGAGACTATTACTGTCGGGGCCAATGACGCAGGGTTTCTTAACCTTGGTCAGTACTGCTCGGTCCTTGGAGAAGGACATGAAGAGCGTGCAAGCGAAGAAAAGCTTGAGTGAAAAGAAATCTGAGTTCAGAGTGCCGACTGCTTCAAAGTCCGGCTATCGGAGGTCTTTCAAGAAGCATAGGACTTCGGGTCCAGCTCCTTCTGGCGCTTCTGGGGCGACTACAGGTCGAACCCCGGGTGCGTGTTTTACATGTGGAAAGACGGGGCATTTCGCCCGTGATTGTTGGAGCGGACGTCCTAAGTCCGAGAGGAGGCCAGGAGCTACATATGAAGAGAAGGGAAAGGCGGTGGAGTCGACCGCGTCCCATTATGCTCCGGCCCAACCAAGGGTCTACAATCTTGGCCAACATGAGGCCATTAAACAAGCCGATGTGGTGACAGGTACGATTTACTTTATAGCAAGTCATTTTCTTTATATGCTTGGTATGCACATGTTACCTTACCACTACTTGTTTAGGATTTGTGTTGATTTGTGAAAATCCGGCACGAGCACTCTTCGATACGGGAGCTTCACACTCCTTCTTGTCCGAAGGATTTATATTACGCATCGGAGTCCCTTCTTCGATGGCGAAGGATAAGTTGGATGTGTTGTTGCCAAATGGGTGTTCGATGCGAGCGGATAGGATCTGCGATGTTAAGATTCGTATTGGAGAACAGGAGTTTGACCTGCGGGCGTCCTTACTTCCGTTGGTGGAGTTCGACGTCATATTTGGCATGGACTGGCTCTCGGAGCAGCATGCCCATATAGATTGCGGTAGCAAGGAAGTTAAGCTGGGAGCAAGTCGTGAGACGACTTTTACGGGCTTAAAGGGGTCGAGCAAGACGTTGATGTCTGCTCTTCAGGTGGTGAAGGCGGTTTGTGCCGGAGCAGAACTGTTCTTTACACTAGTGGAGGTTGCAAAGCCGAAGCCCGCGTTGGATTGTATTTCAGTGGTATCGGAATACCCTGATGTGTTCCCCGCAGATCTTCCTGGAGCCCCGCCTCAGCGGTAGATAGATTTTACGATCGAGCTAGTGCCAGGTGCAAAGCCTGTGTCACGATCTCCGTATCGGCTAGCGCCTAAGGAAATGGCGGAACTGAAAGTTCAACTGCAAGAGTTGTTGGAGCAAGGGTATGTGCGCCCGAGTTCTTCGCCTTGGAGCGCACCGGTCCTCTTTGTTAAGAAGAAGGACGGAAGCTTGAGGCTATGTATTGATTATCGGGAGCTAAACAAGCTGACGGAGAAGAACAAGTACCCGATCCCCCGGATTGATGATCTCTTTGATCAGTTAGTCGGGTCGACGGTGTACTCGAAGTTGGATCTCAAGGCTGGGTACTATCAGCTGCGAATAAGGGAGAGTGATATCCCGAAGACAGCGTTTAGTACGAGATACGGGCATTATGAGTTTACGGTCATGCCGTTTGGCCTGACTAATGCGCCGTCAGTATTCATGGATTTGATGAACATGACGTTCAGGGAGTACTTGGACCATTTCGTGATCGTCTTCATCGACGATATTTTGGTATAATCGCAAAGTGAGGAGGATCACTTCAAGCATCTCCATTTGGTGTTGGAGACACTCAGGAGAAATCAGTTGTATACCAAGTTCTCGAAGTGCGAGTTTTGGCTATCCTCAGTGGCGTTCCTCGGGCATATAGTGAGTGGAGAGGGTATTGCTGTGGATCCGGCGAAGATTGTTGTGATACGGGAGTGGCCTGAGCTTGCTACGGTAGCAGAAGTCCGGAGCTTCTTGGGGCTTGCCGGCTATTATAGGCGCTTCGTAGAGAACTTCTCGCGGTTAGCGTTACCTCTCACTACTTTGACGAGGAAGGAGCATAAGTTCGTTTGGACGCCGGAGTGCGCGCGAACTTTTGAGGAGTTGAAGTGTCGGTTGACCATGGCGCCTGTGCTGAGTTCGCCATGTGGAACCGAAGGCTATGAGATATATAGCGATGCTTCGGGCAGCGGTTTGGGTTGTGTGCTACTGCAGCACGGAAGCGTGATAGCTTATGGCTCGAGACAACTAAAAGTGCACGAGAGAAATTATCCGGTCCATGACTTGGAGTTGGCGGCCGTGATTTTTGCCTTGAAGATGTGGAGACACTATTTGTACGGTGTGAAGATTGATATCTACACCGATCACAAGAGCCTGAAGTATCTTATAGATCAGAAGGATCTGAATATGCGGCAGCGTAGATGGATGGAGTTCCTGGGGGACTATACATTCAAAATCCACTACGTGCCTGGCAAAGGGAATGCGGTTGCGGACGCGTTGAGTCGCCGAGTCCCAGCTCAAGCCAATTGGCTATCGGTGCACGATGAGCGGTTGGTGCAGGAGTTGGAGGCGTTGGAGATTGTTTGTGTGGACAGGCAATCAAGTGCTGAAGCAGTGCTGAATTGGACTGAAGTCCAATATGACCTGGCTGATCGGATTCGGCAGGCTTTGGATATGGATGCTCATATGAAGCAGTTCATGATAGAGGCTCTGGATGGGTCAAATTCCCAATTCGTCGTGGAGGACGGATTGCTGTGGAAAGACGGTCGTTTGTGCGTCCCAAGTGTGGGTAATTTACGGGTGGAGTTGTTGTACGAGGCACACCATACCAAGTACTCGATTCACCCGGGGAGCACGAAGATGTACCGCGATATAAAGAAACTGTTTTGGTGGCCGGGTTTAAAGAAGGATGTGGTGCTATACGTAGCGAAGTGCCAAACTTGTGCCTTGGTAAAGGCGGAGTGCCAAAAGCCGGGAGGATTTCTTAAGTCCTTGCCTATTCCGGAGTGGAAATTCGACGACATCTCTATGGACTTTGTGCATGGTTTGCCAAGGTCGCAAAAGGGGAACGACGCCATTTGGGTGGTTGTTGATCGATTAATGAAGGTGTCGCATTTTATTCCGCATAGGAAGGATGATCCGGTGGAGAAGTTGGCAAAGCTTTATGTGGATAACATAGTGCGGCTTCATGGTGTGCCCCGCAGCATCGTGAGCGACCGAGATGGGCGGTTCACGTCCAATGATTGGAGGCTGGTGCAGCAAATGTTGGGAACAAAGCTGAAGTTTAGCACAGCCTTCCATCCGCAAACGGATGGGCAGACCGAGAGGGTCAATAGAACCATGGAAGACATGCTTCGCATGTGTGTCTTGGATTTTGGAAAGCAATGGGAGGACCACCTTTATTTGGTGGAGTTCGCATACAACAACAGCTACCAAGCAAGTATTCAGATGGCGCCTTTCGAGGCCCTATATGGTAGAAGATGTCGCACGTCGTTGTCTTGGTTAGAAACGGGCGAGTCAAAGTTGTATAAGCGATCGGAAGTGGAGGATGCTACTTCTTTGGTGAGAACCATTCAGGAGAGGTTGCTTATCGCTCAGGACCGGCAAGCAAAGTACTATAATGCCAAGCACAGGAACGTGGAGTTCGCTGTGGGCGATTATGTATACCTAAAGATCAAGCCGTTCAAGGGTGTCTCGCGGGTGCGGCGATTGAAAAAGCTAAGCCCGAGGTACCTTGGACCGTTTGAGGTTCTGGAGCGAGTTGGTGAAGCGGCCTATAGGTTGAAGCTTTCAGTGGAGCTAAGTGGTTTACATGATGTATTCCATATTTCGGTGCTTCGGAAGGCGGTACAAGAGCCTACGCATGTGATCGCAGCTGATCAAGTGCCGGTGGATAGTGGGCTAACGACAAAGGTCAAGCCCGTGCGGATTGAGGACTCGGAGGTCAAGCGGCTACGCAATAAAGAGATCAGGATGGTCAAGGTCCGGTGGGACAATTGCGGTCATGAGGAGCTCTCTTGGGAGCGAGAGCAGACGATGCTTGACGAGTATCCGGAGTTGTTCCGCTCAGGTACAAATTTTGGTTTTGCACATGTTTTTTTCCTTTATGTAATTTCGTGGACGAAATTCTTTTAAGAGGGGTAGAGTTGTAATGCCCCGAAACTCAAAGGAGAAAAGGGGGATGTTTTGGGCCAGTTTGAGTTCTGGCTGCAGGCACACGGCATGGGACACGGGCGTGTCCCAGGGCGTGTCAAGCCTGTGTCGACACTAAGGCGGGAAGTCGACACTTTGGTCTCGACATTGTGTCGAGACTGGGCACACGGCCTGCGACACGGGCGTGTCGCAGGGCGTGTCGACCCGTGTCGACACTTAGCCGCGAAGTCGACACAGTGCGTTGATGTTGTGTCGAGACATGGAACACGGCCTGCGACACGGGCGTGTCGCAGGGCGTGTCAACCCGTGTCGACACTCGTCCCGCGAAGTCGACACTTTGGTGTCTACAATGTGTCGAGACATGACACACGGCCTGCGATACGGGCGTGTCGCAGGGCATGTCGACCCGTGTCGACACTTAGCCGCGAAGTGTCGAGACCGTGTACACGGCCTGGAGCCCAGGCGTGTCAAGGTGACACGGGCAAGGACACGGGCGTGTCCTAGAACCCGTGCAGTGCTCGGGTTGAAAACGGGGAAAAATCATGGGGTACACGGCCGGCTACACGGCCGTGTCAGGTGAAACACGGGCGTGTCAGCTCGAACACGGGCGTGTTCGATACCCGTGTGAGATTCCAGGTGATTCGATTTTGACGGCGAATGAGGCACACGGCCCTGGACACGGGCGTGTGCCAGGCCGTGTTCGGTCCAGATTGGGCATTTCAGCCCCGAATCGAAGCCGTTCATTTCTTTGACTGAAGATCCAACGGCTGGGGGTTGTTCCTGAAGGGATATACCCGGGTTTTAACTTAGAAAACCCTTACTTTTATTCACTTATCATCTCTCCAAGTCCTTAGAGAAAGAGGAGAGCCAAGAGTGGAAGAGAAGCTAGATCCGCCATTGGAGGAGCTTCGGAGCTCCGAATCGCAAGCCGACTCCGGATCCACGGAGGCAACGCAAGTGCGGTGATTTTCATCCGGATACTTTTCAATGGCGCCAAAGAGGAACTCAAGGGTAACGATCCTCATCTTGAGCATGAGTCGCTCTCTTTCTTAGCATAGGAAGCCCGCTCTCGCGAGTTTGCGGAGAGTTGGAGGCGTTCCTTCGGGTAGATATGTGAAGTCCCCGTTGTTTAGAGTTCGTATGCGAGAACGGACATAGGCATGATGTGTGAAGCCTACCCGGACATGTTGGTCTGGATCGGTGATGTTGCATTACATAAGGCCGGAGAAGACTCCGTACTATTGGTTGTTTTTCGGGTTTTCTACGCGGTAGATTGCAGCAGGAAGCCTTGGGGACTAACCCAAAGGTGCACCCGAAAAACTGGGCGGATACGAGATCTTGCCAACTTGGTGGCCTGAGAGCCAACTTGAACATAACTGGGTTATGTGATTTGTGATGGACACGGGACTCGGTGGAAGTTTGACCCGCGCAAATGGCTTAAATTGTCGTTGCGATGTGAGCACGGGTTAGATGGAACCGTACCCGTTCTATGTCGTTCGGTTAAAGAGACCTAAAGGTACGTGGCACTTACCGTTGGCATAGAGTAGGGTCTTCGGCGGTTGATGGCTTAAATTGACGTGACCAATGCCAGGAAGACAAATTGCTCATAAGTTTGGCCGTCAGTTGGCGGTGGTGAGTCCGGAATGTTGATGGATTAAATTGACGTGACATCGACCGGTTCACCGAGAATGTGCCCTGAGTGCACGGGGCGTGTGGCCGTGCGAGCCAACGTCTGTGAAGTAATGGCTATGGTTATATACATTGCTCGCTTATGCTAATGAAATGCAGGGAAGGAGCATCGCCGCCCCGAGTGGGGGGCGGGATCGTTATATTTTGGTCAGCATTGCTGACCGTTGCCTTGTTTTGCCACCGTGCGGTGGTTTGTTGCTTGCAGGTGCAGCTGGACCAAACGGTCAATAGCGGGCTAAATCCCTTTTTGCGAAGCTGGCCCTCGAAGGCCCAAGTAGAAGTGTTTACTGCTTTGTTCATGTATGACCGGCCTGCGTGCCGTGGTTTGTAAAACATGTAATTTTCAAGTGAAACACTTTGTAAGGCCTTAAGGCCGGTTTTGGGTATTTTTGTATAACATTCCTTTTGGTATTAGTGGACATTCATGCTCCTATGCTGGGTTCTTGTTTACAACTCTTATAAACTGTTTCCGCTAGAATGCTCTGTGTAGGACGTTGAGATTGGTTGGATGGTTTCCATAAGTAACCACCCGATCTGTATGTGGTATATGGCGTCGGGCCCCGGCTGGACCTACTGCTATATGCTATGCGACGGATAGGGGGTGTTACACGCTAGGACCAAGCATATAAAGATTGATCACCACTTCATAAGGGAGAAGGTGTTGGAGGGATCTCTGCTGGTCGGGCATGTTCGGAGTGAAGATAATCTTGCTGACATCTTCACGAAGCCACTGTCGAAGGGGCCCTTTGAGCGGTTGCGCAGCTTGCTGGGCTTGATCACCACTTCTCACTTCAAGGGGGAGTGTTGAAATTTGTGAAGTGGAAGTGGTTGATGGGACAGGCCGGGCGGCCTGAGCGGATAGTGTTGGCGGACTGGTCGGACTGTTGTATGCGGCGTGGTGAAAGGTCTAGTGGAAGCTGGCTGTTCTGAGCGGGTTGTGCAGACTATGACCGCGGACTGTGCGGCCTGTTATCTGCGGATAGGGCGTTGGTTGAGTGATTTAGCCAAGGAGCGGCCTAAGCGGATAAAGGCTTGTAGGCTGGTGCATTGTTTAGTGGCCGCGTTGCAAGCTTGTGTAACTGGCGGTTTGGCTCATGTCCGTGGAAAGCTTGCAGACTGGCATGTCCGCGGTGTGTGCTGTTGCGGACTGAGTTTAGAGCTTGGCTGTGGCCTTGCTAAGCTCTGGTGGTACAGCAGGTGCACTGCTGTGGAGGTCTATGGTGGACTGGTGTGTGGAGTCCGGCAGGTGGCTGTTGCATTGGGCAGGTGTGCGAGTAGCTTGCGGACTGCTTCTCCTTGGCGTAGTGTTGGCGGTCTGTGTTGCTAGGATGTTTGGCGGACGGAGCTATGTCCTCCATGCTCACATTAGGCCTTTGGTGGTTCCGGACTTGGTCACACTCTGTGCCAAGACCAGGGTGTCCGCAGTATCCGCCAAGTCCGCTGTTGAATGGGCGGACTGTTGCTAACTCTGCCTTTGGTCGTGGACTTGTGGCGGATGGAGGCTTGGGTCTTGCTCTATGCGGACTGCCTCTGGTTTGTGCGGACAGTCACTGATGGGGGTTGCTGTCCTGTAATGGTTGAAGGCTTTGCGGGCTGATGCCTTGTCCGCATAGCTTGGGCGAACTAATGAGGGTTCGCCAAAGTTGCCTCGCTACTGGCGGTTTGGTCCTTGGAATCCGGCTAAGTCCTTGCGGACTCAGCGGACGGTGTTTTGCTAGCGCACGAGCTCTGGCGGTGTCCCTATCTGTAGGGCGCTGACCACACTCCTCTCCTTGCCTATAAATAGGACCCCCCGGCACGTATACAAAAACTGAGTGAACAATAAGTTGGGCTTGGGCAAATTGCTGCGCTCTGCGTTTTCTGTCTGTGTGGATTGAGTAGAGCTGACGGTTTGATGTGTGCAGGTCGCGCGGGTAGTTTCAAGGAGCCAGGAGTTTGGATTTGACTTTGGTCAAGTACTTGGAAGTTGTGCGGTCTCTGCGGATTCAGCAGGTCGCTCTGCGGCTTGTCAATTCTCTGCTTCAACATTTGCAAGTTCCAATAACCTGTCCGCCGTTCTCAGGCAGGTAGGCGGTCTATTCTTCAGTTCATCAGCAGCAGTAGGCGAATAACAATGTGTCCGCGCGGCCTCGCGGCTTCGGCGGACTCCGTGGCTATTCGGCGGATTGTAGCTTTAGCTCGGGCGGCTTCGGTAGTCTCGACGGATTCCGGTGTTGTCCGCCTGGCTTGGTTTTTGGTGCTTTCTATTTTCAGCTGTTTATACTAGCAAAATCATGTCTCGCTACGTATACCTTGCCTTGTAAAGAAGTTGAATGAATATAAGATCTGCTTGTTCTTCCATGTGCTTGAAGTGTTGAGCTTGCTCCCTGCGTTTCCGCTAGATCAAAGTGTGAACTGGATAGTACCGAAGATACTAATTTGGTTTTTGGTAATGGTCATGAATATCAGGGTTAAAGTGTCATTCGTTAACGCCCATCTAAAGAACTTCATCTACTTTTATGTTCAAACAAATGATGTTTATTAGGTGATCCTTAACGAATGACGGTTTAACTCGTGCATTTACGATCACCACCACCCTGTGAAACGGAGCCTTACAGAGTAATCATCCACCCAACAGTACTCCTACCTTTCCTTTGAAGCAATGTGGACATGTTATTTTTGGCATATATATATATATATATATATATATATATATATATATATATATATATATATATATATATATATATACAAGCAGTTGTGCACGGGGGACCCCGTGCGGGCAACATTTGTCGTGGGGGCAACATTTGTCGTGGGGGCGACATTTGTCGTGGGGGTTGATATTGGTCAATGATGGCGATATTAGTCGGGGGAGGCGACATTTGTCCGGGGCGACAACATTGGTGGGAGGCAGCAACATTTGTCGGGGGCGACAACATTGTGGGGCAGCATTGGTTGGGGGTGACATTGGTTGTGGGGGTTAACATTGGTCTTGGGGGAGACACTGGTCGTGGGGTCGACATTGGTTGTGGGGGTGACATTTATTGTAGGAGAACATTTGGCGTGGGGGCGTCATATGTCATGAGGGAGGCATTGGTCGGGGGAGCAACATTGGTCGTGGGGCAAACATTGGCATTGGGGCAACATTGGTCATGGGGGAGACATTGGTCAGGGGGGCGACGTTTGTCGCGGGGGCAACGTTTGTCGTGGGGTGACATTTGTCGTGGGGGCAATATTTGACGTGGGAGCGACATTAGTCGGCGAAGGGGTGACATGGGTTGGGGGCGACATTTGTCGTGAGGGCAATATTTGTCGTGGGGGCGACATCGGTCGTGGGGGTGACATCAGTCGTGAGTCGCAACATCTGTCGTGGGTGACGACATCGGTTCTAGGAGGCGACATACAATGGGGGATAATATTGTTGGAATTTACAATTATATCATGATCTGACCCTCTATAAGCTAGCTATTTCATGATCTGTAATTATGTTGGAATTTACTCCTATCTATGATGAAATTATTAACCTCGTCTTTCCTAGTGTTAACTTTTAACATTTTTCCTATGGTGCAATTTTCACATTGTCGTAGTTTGATAGGCATAAGAACTAAGCACTGGTAAGCATAAGAATGCATTAGTTTTGATCTATAATGAGCAACAATGTTACATCATAACTATCATTATTCATCTTATTAAACTATCACTGTACAACTTATTTAACTTATCAGTCCAGGTTGAAATTAACGAAGTACATGTACAAAACTATTTGGTGTTTTTTACCTAAACAAAGCAACTTCAAAGCTGAGAGCATAGACATGAGAACCATAGCTTCGGGCAAGCTACATGAATGCAGGTGAAAATACAGATGAAAACTCCAGCAACAATGAGTAAAACAATCCAGACTAGATGAGGTAGAATATGAGTACATTGCCTACCCAAATCAAAAACATGCCCAGATTCACAGTGGATAACCAGGAATATACATATACTTCAAATCGATTCCCCCACCCTTCCAATAATTCAACTCAGTATGGTAGAAATACCAAATTAAAATTATTCCCAAATTCAAAAAAGGAAGGAAGCAGAACATGATTCGGGCAAGTAACAACAATGGAGGTTGAAACATAGATGAAAATTATTCTCGAATTCCAAAAAAATTGAGAGAAGCAGGACATGCTTCGGGCAAGCTACATGAATGCAGGTGAAAATACAGATGAAAACTCCAGCAACAATGAGTAAAACAATCCAGACTGGATGAGGTAGAATATGAAATGGAGCTGTTATACCTGAGAAATGGAGTCCTAGACTAGGCCCGGAAGATGCGGCTGTGGCCCTAGCCTGGGGATTTTTTCACCGAGTCAGGAAGATGAACACGGCCTGTCGCATTGTTCTCCGATGGACGATTCAGCGACCGACCAGAGTAAAAAGAACGGCAAGGAGGGCGAAGTACGGCAGGGAGCAAGCACGTGACGGAGGAGAACCAAAGTAAGCAATGTAACCAAAGTAAACAATCCAGAACGGATGAGGTAGAATATGAAATGGAGCTGTTATACCTGAGAAATGGAGTCCAAGCCTGCGCCCGGAAGATGCGGTTGTGGCCCTAGCCTGGGGGTTTTTTCACTGAGTTGGGAAGATGAACACGGCCTATCGCATTGTTCTCCGATGGACGATTCGGCGACCGACCGGAGTAAAAAGAACGGTGAGGAGGGCGAAGTACGGCAGGGATCAATCACGCGATGGAGGACATGCGACGACGACGAACTTGCGACGATGGCGGTCTTGCGACGGACTTGCAGCGGGAAGGAAGATGAGGAGATGTTGCGGCTTTGAACGGGCGCCGTGGGATCTGCCCTCTGCGCAGAATAAGAAAATGGGGGGTATCAGGAATTTGAGGTGGATGAACAGGGCTGGTTTCTATTAATTAAGCATTCATCCCACCAAATGACCGAAATACCCTTCAATCAACCCACAAAACCTGATTTTATGAGAGCATTTTGGGATTAAAATGTTACACCATGCCCTCATTAGGTCTTCCCTTATATTATAAAGATATACATATATATATATACATATATACATATATATATATATATACATATATATATATATCTATATATCTGTGTGTGTATATGTATATATATGTATGTATATGTATATATATATATATATATACAAACAGAATAATATATATAAGCTCATGCTGTTTTAAGTATAAAAAATTTGAGCGGGTTCTCACACAATACAAGTCAGAATTAGACAAATAATATATGCATTTTATAGCCAAGAATGAGATCTAAAACTTTCATGTTGAACATTCTTTCAAAATTCGAGTCATTGATCATAATATATATATATATATATATATATATATATATATATATATATATATATATATATATATATATATATATATATATATATATATATATATATATATATATATATATATATATAATCATATATAAAAAATGGGCCATTGACCATAGTCTAGTACGCCAACAAATATTAAACTTCTTTATTATATATATATATATATAATATGGGCCATTGACCATAGTCAAGGCCAACACTTCCTGCAAACATTTTCCACCTGAAAAGAAGACGATTGGATCTAAATGGGTATACAAACTAAATAAAACTCTCATGCACAATTAAAAGATATAAAGTGGCTTGGGCATCATTGGATATCAACAAATTAAGGGACTGGATTACAATGAGGCATTTGCTCTGAGCATCGAACTGGTAATTTCGAATTTTTGTAGCGGTCACCACTGCCATGAATTTTGAATTGCACCAAATGGATGTACTCAATGGTTTTCTCCATGGTGATTTAATTAAAGAGATATATAAGAAGGTTCCCCGAGGTTCTCAACCCACAACCCGAGTAAGGTTTATTGCCTATAAAATTCATTTTATAGGTTAAAGCAAGCTCTTCATTTTTTAGATTACAAAATTATACACTGCTCTTAGGTCGTACGGGTTTGAAAACTTTTACTTCTATAACCCGTTATTCGTCGAGACCAGATGTGACCGATGATGGCTAGAGGATCTCTCCCACCTAGGATAAGTGCAGAAGAAGTCACCTCATAGGAGTGAGATCTAGGCTCCCTAGGATGAGTTTGAGGCTCCCTAGGGCGAGTGAAGCCCCCCAGGGGCGAGATCCAGCTCATTGGGTGAGTGCAACCCCTCGGGGGAGAGATCCAGGCTCCCTGGGGCGAGTGTGGCCACCTAGAGGCAAGTTCCATGCTCCTTGGGGCCAGTGCATCCCCCTAAGTGAGAGATCCAGGCTCCCTTGTGCGAGTGCAGCCCCCCAGAGGCAAGTTCTAGGCACCTTATGGCGAGTGTAGCCCCCTAGGGGCGAATTCCATGTTCGGGTCGAGTGGAGAGTCCCCGCTTCACCAGGAACTCGCCAACCCTAGGATACCACTTTGTGTCTGCTAATAGCCCTTCCAAACAATGGAGTTACAATATTGGCAGACCGTTTTGGGCTGCGTATAATAAAACTAAAAGTTGGGATTCCGCTATTTGTAGGTCAAACTTGGAAAACTATAAATAGACCCCCATGGGCAACCTGAGGGGGGATTCTTCTTCTTGCTTCCCTCTCCCCCAAGTCTGACTACGATCGACGAGTGCTCCCAAGGCACATCAAGGTGTTCAACTTAGCATTGGTGAGGGAGGGAAATCTCTCTTTGATCTTCCGGGTGTGTGGCGGGACCTCCTCGCTGTAGCTCAGGGTCTATCTCTTAGTTCCAAGCAGCTGTCTAGGTGCTCTTGCCTGAGATAAGTAGGTGCAAGCTACCCCCTTGGCTCCAAACTCAAGGAACCGAGTTCTGGTTTCAACATCACTCTTAACATTCCTTGATTATCTTTTGGCTCAAGAAGTTCGTTTGCATATCCTAGTGTACATTGATGATTTGATAGTCTCCATGGAATGATGTAGAGTCCATTTGAAGATTCAAAAGTTTTTTGCATGGTTGTTTCCATATGAAAATATGGGAATGTTGAAAAACTTTCTTAGATTCGAGGTGGTATGTTGTCCACAAGGGTTGTTTTTGTGTCAACAAAATATATATTGGATATCATTTTGGAGGTTGAGTTACTTGGTGTTCATCCTGTTATAATTATGAAAGATTAAGGGTGGTATAATCATCAGGCGATGGGTGAATAGGTGTTTCTGTGTTTTTGATCTTTTTGAACTTTGTGAGTTAGTTAGCACAATAAATTAACACATCACAAAGAACACACAAAAATTTATACTTGTTCTCCAATTATGTGTACATCCACTGTATCCCTCCACCTATCTAGTAGTGTGTTAGGCTAGGCCAAATTCTCCAATATCTCTAATCAATAAGATCTTACATCACAGTGTATTTGACTCCTACAACTCAAGAACTCAAAGAGGTTCCTTACCACAGATCAACTTCATGGATCATTCCTCAAAGTGACAACACTATTACAACTCAGATTCAACAAATAAATCCTGCCTCTGGTTCTCAACAAGAACCCTACCTCAGGTATTCAACAAAAGCCCTACACTTAAGTTGTCAAAACAACCCTATATTCAAATCTCAAAGAGATCTTACAATAGTAGGAATAAAATAAGTTTAGTATATAGAACTTGACTCAATAAATGTAGTTTTTGAGTCTTTGCTTCTTCTTAGGCCTTGTTGGCAAAAGCCCTTTCTTAATAGTAGCAGCCTTTCAATAGATACTCCTTGAATGTAAAAGCTATGCTGAAATCTTCGGAGTAGAAGTCTTCTTACTCTTGGAAGATTTTAAGTGATGAAAACTTGATCAATGCTTGAATCTTGTTCTTCAGAAGGTAGACAACTTCTTCTTCAGGAACTTTGTCGGTCGTGTATTTATTTTATTGTTATACTATATTTTGACGGCTAGGTTAACAAAGCTTGCAAAGTTACCAAAGTTATGATTTATGATCTCTCTATTCTCCTTTTATAATCCTATCAACGTTAACATTCAAAACAACAACAAAATTAAGTCTGCACACTTTCCAATTAGAATTGATTGGACATTTACTTTCAACGTTGTCGCTAATTAGAAATCCTGCCTTTTAAAGTTGATACAATAGTGGTCTGAGTCAGCACAATGATATCATTGTGTAGTGTTTGTTCACACAATAATAGATGACTTAGAAACTTTTTCCTTCTTCTATAGAGTGCTGACAATAATTTCATTGTGTTCTGTCAATTAATACAATAATAAATGCCTTAGAGATTTTATTATTGCTTCTTTAGAAGAGTTCAATCAACAATATACTTGTGTGCTCTGTCAGCACAATGATTATGTACTTAGACCAATTTGAAATCTTGATTATATATAGTTTTGGTCTATATTGATCTCTTAACATAATGAGGTTGACTGATATGAAAATGTATTAATCCTACACATGTCACATTAAATAAACATCAGATACAAGATGTACTTAACATTGAGTGAGGGGCTTCTTCAAATCCTGAAACATTTGGGCAATATTCCCAACAATCTTTCCTTATTTGAAGAAGTTTGAACTCAATTAATGATAAGCTACACATAAAGAATGACAATAATGATCAAGCATAGAAATTAAGTTTAAGCTAACATTCAAAATAGTTATGCCATTCTAGTGTTAATAGCATTCTAGTGCTAACATTCAAAACAGTTACGTCAATCTAGTGTTTATAGAATTCTAATGTTTATATTCAACATAGTTGTCATTTTGGTGTTTATAAGGAGAATATCCAAATATTTAAGCTAGTATTTTAGATAATCAGAATAAAAAAGTGTGTTTAGATTAAATAAGGCTACTCTTCTCTTTTATTTTTCCCACCAACATCACCCTTGTCTTGTTGCTCATTTCCTCTTGTTCTAGCTATTCCTGCAAATCCAACATTCTCCTTTGTTTCTTTGATTCTTGTCCCATGATCTGAAGAGACACAGATGCTCCTTTTGTAGATGCAGATGCACCTCATGTAGATGCCCCTCCTATAGCAGCTCCTCCTTTTAGGTTGATTTGGTCTGCTTGCAAGGAGGCAATATTACATGTCATACTATCCCCCTTTTGTCTTCTTCAGATAATTGTTACATTACCTCCACTTTTTAGTGCCCAACCTGATGCAAAAGAGTTTGCACACAGAACTTCTTCCCTTCAATATACTTTTGTAGGATTTGACCCTAACATGTAGCGATTGTCCTCAGTATTTGTTTAGTGGAATGGCTAAGTTGAAGTTTTAGAGGGTGGTTGTGGATGGATTCATCCATCTTGGCATGTAAGTTGTTGAGCATGTAAACATTGAAATCTATCACACTTTAAGCTCTGGTGAACCAGCTTTTTAGCTAAACATTCAAGTGGTCAACATCTCTCTTTATCTCTTTAATCTGGGCTAACAACTTTTCATGTACAAAGTGTATGGATCTATCTATATGTAACTAAAGGGAGATTCTTTGTTCATTTAACAACATCCTTATTTGATTAACTTTTGCAACCCAATCGACTTTTGCATTCAAGGCCATTGATGGAGCCTTCCCCTCACTAGTTACAACAATTGGAAAGCTTATTTTGCCAGTAGTCCCCCCTCCCTGAAATGAAGCAGTCATTCCTAATGATGTTGTCCTAGTTCTTGAGAGTTGATCTTGAGAGAGGATACAAGACAAAGCTAGTGGAAGGGTGCAGGAGAAGAGTTTGTAAAACCTCATGTTGCATGTGTAACGTTTTATATATTTATGCGTATATATATATATATATATGTGTGTGTGTGTGTGTGTGTGTGTGTGTATACATACATACATATACATATATATATATATATATGTATATGTATATACATATACATATATATATATATGTATATGTATATATACATATACATATATATATATATATATATATATATATATATATATATATACATATTCTTGGAATGCGAAACAACGCATACTTGAATGCACGAAAATTGCTTAGGATCGACATGCAAAATATTTTAATGCACGCCATAGAAATGTGGAGTTTGTAGTGGGTGACATCGTCTATTTGAGGATCAAGGCATTCAGAGGTGTTTCACGAATTCAGCGACTCAAGAAGCTGAGTTCGAGGTATTTGGGTTTGTTCAAGGTTACAATGTGCATATGCAAAGTAGCCTATCGATTGACATTGTCCAAAGAACTGAGTGATTACATGATGTTTTTTATGTCTTGGTGTTGAGAAAATATTTGGTGGAAGAAGAAAATCCATAGGACTCCCACTAGGGCTGATCATTAAGGTATCGTATACCCATTGGTCTAACATGACCATCATGCTTTCTCTGTGCCAGTGGCTTTGTCAGTGAATCCACAATATTCTCCTAGTTGGCATTCTACAAATGTTCACATCTCCTTGATCGACAATCCCTCGAATAAGATGGAACCTCTGAAGTATATGCTTAGAGAGCTAATGAGATCTAGGATCCGAAGCAAGTGCAACTGCACCGTTCTTGGCACAGTAGAGAACTACAGGACAAACAATGCTAGGAACTACATCTAACTCGCCGATGAATTTCCTAATCCATACAGCCTCCTTCGCCGCATTTGCAGCGATATACTCGGTCTCAGTTGTAGAATCAGCAACTGTATCCTACTTGGAACTCTTCCATCTAACAACACCTCCATTTAGGCAAAATATAAACTCTGACTGAGACTTTGAGTCGTCCCTATCAGTTTGGAATCTAGCATCAGTGTAACCCTTTACAACGAGCTCTTCCTCTCCACCAAATACTAAGAACGTATCCTTAGTCCTTTACAAGTACTTTAGGATATTCTTGACAGCAATCTAGTGACTTTCACCGGGATCAGACTGATACCTACTAGTCATGCTCAAGGAATAAGAGACATCCAGTCAAGTACATATCAATGCATGCATGATTGGTCCAATTTCAAAAGTATATGGAATCAACTTCATGCGGTCCTTATCTTCACAAGACTTAGGACACTGGTCCTTTGAGAGACTCACACCATGAGATATAGGCAAGAATCCTTTCTTAGATTCAAGCATGTTGAACTATTTCAACACCTTATCAATGTATGGACTCTGGGTCAAACTCAGCAACTTCTTCGATCTATCTCTATAGATCTTAATACCAATTATATAAGTCGTTTTGCCCAAGTCCTTCATAGAAATGCAGCTCCCTAGGTTGTTCTTAATAACTTGTAGGGTCGGTTTGTCATTCTCGATCAATAGTATTTCATCTAGATACAATATAAGGAAGATAATAATGCTCCCACTAATCCTCTTGTAAACACACGGTTCATCCTCATGCTTGATAAAACTAAGCTCTTTGATCTTTTCATCAAAACAAAGATTCCAAATTCAAGAAGCATGTTTTAATCCATAAATGGATCTCTATAGCTTGCATATTTTGAGGCTTCACCTGGAGATATAAAACTCTCAGGTTGTGTCATATATAATTCCTCAAGGAGGTTTCCAGTTGGTAAAGCCATTTTGACATCCATCTGTCAGATATCATAGTCATAATACGAAGTAATAGAAAGTAGAATTCTGATGGACTTAACCATGACAACATGGGAGAAGGTCTCACCATAGTTAATATCATGAATTTTCTTGAAACCCTTAGCCACCAGTCGCCCTTTGAATGTCTATACATTCCCATCCATTTCAGTCTTCTTCTTGAAGACCGACTTGCACCCTATAGGTCGTACCCCTTTAGGTGGTTCCACCAAGTTCCAAACTTGGTTTTCATACATGGAGTCCATTTCAGATTTTATGGCCTTAAGCCATTTCTCGGAGTCCGGCCCACTCATAGCCTCTTGATAGGTTGCAGGCTCGTTACTATGATCCATAAGCAACACATTACCTATTGGAGACATGAGAAATCCATATCTCTCAGACTCAAACATTGCTATACCAGATCTACGTGGAACTTGTGTTTCCTAAGCAGGCTCTCCAGCTATAATAACTTGTAGACCAGACTAAGGTTCCATTTCTAGTTCATTCACAGTTTGTTCTTCTTGAACTTCTTCAAGTTCTACCATGGCAGTCTTTCTACTTAAGAACTCTTTCATAAGAAAGACACCAGTCTTCGCAACAAATAACTTGCCCACGGATGGTAGGTAGAAATAATAACCTTTAGTTTCCTTAGGATACCACACAAGATAACACTTATCTAACTTGTGTTCCGGCTTATCAAACATTTGTCGTCTTACGTAAGACTCACAACCCCAAATTTTAATGAATGACATACTAGGATGCTTCTCAGTCCATATCTCATATGGCTTCTTCATAACTGCTTTTGTTGGATCACAATTTTGTGTAAAAGCAGCAGTTTTTAGAGAAAACCCCCAAAAGGAAACAGATGGATCTGCATGACTCATCATCGACCGTACCATGTCTAACAAAGTACGATTCTTCCGCTCAGACACACCATTATGTTGTGGTGTTCTAGGTGGAGTGAGTTGTGATACAATATCACACTCTTTCAGATGATCATGAAACTCATGGCTTAGGTATTTGCCACCTCGATCAGATCAGAATGCATTAACCTTCTTACCCAATTGGATCTATACTTCGTTCTTAAATACTTTGAACTTTTTAAATGTTTCATATTAGCACTTCATAAGATACACGTATCTATATCTACTGAAGTCATCAGTAAATGTAACAAAGTAGAAATACCCACCTCTAGCCAAAGAACTTATGGGTTTGCATACATCACTATGTACTATACTCAAGAGATCATCAGCCCTCTCATTGAAACCAGTGAAAGGGGTCTTAGTCATCTTGCTTAACAAACAAGATTCACATCTATCAAATGATTTATAATCAAATGAGTCCAGTAGTCCATCTATATGGAGCTTGGATATATGTTTCTCATTTATATAGGCCAGATGACAATGCCAAAGGTACGTAGGGTTTGAGACGTTCATTTTTAGTATTTTAGTATTCTCTATATTATAGATCTGATGGTCTAAGTTCAAAAAATATAATCCATTAAACATTTGGGCTATACCATAACAAACATTATTCTTAAATATTGAATAACAATTGCTCTTAATAACAAAAGAAAATTCAATCATTTCCAAACATGAAATAGATATAATGTTTCTAGTTATGGAAGAAACTTAATAACAATTATCAAGTTCTATTACAAGCCCACTGGGCAAAGAAAGATGGTAAACACCCACGGCGACCACAACAACTCTTGATCCATTGCCAACACGTAGGTCCACCTCCCCTTTACTCAACAATCTTCTCCTACCTAGTTCCTGCACATTTATACAAATGTGAGAACCACATTCGGTATCCAATACACAGGATGAAGGAGCAGAGAGGTTTATATCTATCACATAAATACTTGAAGTGGAAGTCATACATCCCTTCATCTTGTACAGACAATCAATGTACGAATGACAATTCCTCCTCCAATGACCAACCTTGTCATAGTGGCGGCATTTCTCTTCTTTCACAAAGCCTTTCTTTTTCAGTATTGAAGACTTGGGCTTCAGAGCAGACTTAGGTCCTACCTTCATCTTCTTAAAGCCCTTTGCCTTGCCCTTGTCTTTATGTCCCATCAGTATGGGGCTAGCAGGCTTGGCCTTCTTTATATTGATCTCGGCAGTTCGCAACATACCTAGCAGCTCATGTAGTGGCTCAAAAAATAGCTGACAAATAACCCCAAAACCAGAGGAAATTCACTCGGGAGAGAAATTCAGACTAAGGGAAAAAAAGAACATCGAGATTACTTGACGCCGCATTGAGTGAGTGCTCCTCACTCAACGCCAGACTTTAACTCAAGCATAGGCGTTGAGTCCACTCAACGCCTAGGACTTAATCGCAATCTCACCTCAAGACGGCATTGAGTCCCAACGCTGTCAATGCCAGCTGCCAAAGGCGTTGAGTGACTTCAACGCACTCAACGCTTTTGGACTTGGAAGGAAAATAAGAGCCGACAGCGTTGAGTCCAACTCAACGCTATCAATGTCAGCTGCCAGAAGCGTTGAGTGTCTTCAACGCACTCAACGCTTTTGGACAAAGCTTCAGAAGTTGGCAGCGTTGAGTGCACTCAACGCTGTCAACGCCATATTTTAGCTAGACGGCGTTGAGTGAGTCCAGCTCACTCCACGCTATCAATGATTTTTATACTTAGGCAAATAAAAGCTAACATTATCTGAACCACTCAGCGCCTACAGCCAGAACCTTTGCAAAAAAAAATCTAAAGCTTCCTAACTTATCTAGCTACAGCCACCATACAGGAAGTCCAACTCCAGCACTCATTTCACTACTCCCAACCCGAGAACAAGCCAACTTAACAGTAGGAAGGACGTGTGTGTTATCAAGCCGGGAGCTCAGTTGGTGATGGCCACTGTTGTAAGAGTGTGTTATCAAGGGTTGTGGGTTCGTTACCTAGTGCCAACAACGCGCCTTGCTGAGAAACAGGCGGGAGAGGCATTATGGTGTATAGGGCTGCAGCCCTGTAACGCGCCCGGTGGGCCGGTAGATAATCCGGTGGGCCGGAACGTTACATAAAAGTGTACATTTTATGTAACGTTCTGGCCCACCGGAATATCTACCGGCCCACCGGGCGCGTTATAGGGCTACAGCCCAATACACCCCAATGCCTCTCCTGCCGGTTTCTCAGCAAGGCGTATTGTTGGCGCTAGGTATCGAACCCGCAACCCTTGATAACACACTCTTCCAACAGTGCTCATCACCAACTGAGCTGCAGGTTGCAGAGTTGGACTTCAACTTCAACTTCATATCAGCATATATAGCTGCGAAAGGATGAGAAAGTTGCAGGTTACTATAGCTGAGAAGAAGGCGTTGAGACCGCTGAGACAGCTAAGATAGCTGAGAAGAAGGCATTGAGAGCACTGAGACAGCTGAGACAAAACTAGCTGGATTTTTCTAAGTCCAAAAGCATTGAGTGAAGCAGGTTCGCTCAACGTTTCTAATGAAGAAGGAAGCGCTGAGATAATTAAGAGAAAATCCGCTGAGACAGAAGATAGTCTTAGCTGAGAAGCAAAGACCGCTGAGACAGAACCGCTGAGACAGTGACATATCTCAGGTAAAAATAAGAAAGTGTTGAGACAAAGGCCTGTCACAACTATTAATAAGAAACCGCTGAGACCGCTGAGACAGAACCGTTGAGACAAATCTAGAGAAAATTCACAAGTCCAGAAGCGCTGAGTGCCAAGACAGAAGGCATTGAGTAACTAAACATCACTCAACGCTTCATGGATTTCTAGAATATTTTCTAAGTCTAGATGGTGATGACCATTGTTGACGTCATCAAAATTAACTTACATGTTGCCGTTGCGGGAAAGCTGCAGTAGCGCCGAAAGCTGCCTTGTCCTTTTCTGAAGAAGGTGGGGCTCACCAAATCTTGGGTGCGCCCACATACAAGTGTGTCGTTGATTCAAATCAGCACATATAAAAGGGGAAAAGAAAAGGGATTAGGGTAACGAACAGAAAACAAAAGTGATCGAACGAAAAAAAAATTAGAGGCGGCTGGACATCATCTTCTCCACCAAGCTTGAAAGCTAAAGTCCAGCAGGGATTGCCCGCCAAGGAAAAAGAAGTTAGCTGAGTTCTTCAAGCTCAGCAAGATAGTTCTTTCAAGAACAGAGAAGCTGATTCTACCATTCAGCAAGCCGGTTGCTGCTCTTCTATACAATAGAAAAAAGTTAGCTGTAGAAGAGGACTAATTCCTTCTACAGCAAGTGAGTTGTACTAAAATCTGCTCAGTCCAGCAATGTAGACTCAGAGATTTTTCTCTGAGTCAGTTGTTTATTTTTCTTAAACTATTCGGTATTCTTTTCTTGTAGGATTCAGTTTATCTGAATCTGAGTGTAGGGCACTTTGTGCCTGAGGTAGGTGACTAATTAGTCATTGATGTAGGTGCCCTGTTGGGGTACTGAGGTAAGATTCAAGTATGGATCTGAGCTGTAGGGCTTAATTACCTGAGGTAGGAGAGTGTTTCTCTCTGAGGTAGGATCCAAGTGTGGATCTGAGGTAGGGCTGTCCTACCAGCCTGAGTGTAGGGCCTTGTGCCTAAGGTAGGTGACTGGAAAGTCACTGAGTTGTAGGTGACAAGTGTGTCACTGAGTTGTAGGCCTTGGAGGAGGTTAAGTTGTAGGTACTTGAAAGCATACTGAGTTTTTGGAGTACTGTAGCACTCTGAAAGTAGGGTTGTGTGCCTGAAGCTTTAGGGCTGAAGAGTTTGAGTTGTAGGCCTTAGAAATAAGGCTGAGGTAGGTGATCAGTAGATCACTAAGCTGTAGGAGCTATGCAGAGCTCTGAGGTAGGAACCCATGTGGTTCTGAGTTTGGATTCTATGAAGAATCTGAGTTATAGGCTGAGGGCCTGAGGTGTAAGCTTTGAGGAGCATATTGGTGGAGTTTGTGCCTAGTCCAACAAATCAGTTGGATAGGTGGGAGGGAAAGTGGATGTACCCAATTGGGGAACCACTATAAATCTTTGTGTCTGCTATGTTGATTATTTTCTTTCTTATTGCAGGATCTAAGGACAAGCTTTAGGTAACTTAATTTGAAAACATCAAAAGAATTGATAAAAATTCAAATACATATTCACCCCCACCCCCCTCTAGTTGATTAGCCAACCTTGAGTTAAAATAACTTTCAGGTGGTATCAGAGGGAGGTTACTCAAAAGGGATTTAACAATCTAAGTATTCCTCCAAGGTTAGCTATAAGATAAATAATGGGGTCTGGTGTGAAGTATAAGGAATTGGAAGCCATGGAGTTACCAATCTACAGAAAGGAAGGGTTTGGGATCTGGAAGGAAAGGGTCAGGCTATTCATAAAAGCTGCTGACCCTAGGATATACATTACAGTCAAGGAGGGACCTTTCATCCCTATGAAAGTCTCAGTTCTGGATGCCAACATCCAGACACCCAAGTCTTATGAAGAAATGAACAAAGATGAGCTCCTTCTTGCCTCCATGGGCAAGATAGCTCAAAATATTATTGTTAGTGCAGTAAATGATTCAATATTCCAGAATTTGGTGCACTGCAAGACCTCCAAGGAGATGTGAGACACCCTAGTTGTGTCCATAGAGGGGTCAGAAGATGTGAGGGATGACAGAAAATCTATGCTCAACCAGGAGTATGAGGCCTTCAGACAAGGAAAGTCTGAGGGCATTACTGAAAGTTTTGAAAGATTTTTCAGAATTGTTAATGAACTGAGAACATATGGAAGGGTCTTCAGCACCTATGAGCTGAATGACAAATTTCTCAGGTCCCTCACAAAGGATTGGGACACAAAGATTTGTGTTATCATGGAGATGGGCAAGCTAGTTGACACTCCACCACCAACCCTGTTTGGAAAACTACTGTCCTATGAGATGCAGCTTATAGAAAGGAAGAAAGAAGAAGAGAAGAGCAGTAAGTTATAGAGCATGGAGAAATCTGTGGCTTTCAGGGCTGATGCTTCAACCTGGAGCAGCAGGAAGACCTCTCCAGTCATGAGAACTGCTGAGTCAGAATCTGAGAGCTCAAGGTCCAGCTCCTCTGATAACCATACATCTGATGAGGACCTTGCTGCCTTCTCCAGGCAGTTTCAGAAATTCATGAAGAAGGGGCATTGGAAGAATAGAAGGCCATCCTCCTCCTCACAGCACAGAAGGAAATCCTCTAAGGAGGACAGGTATGCTACAAACTCTAATAAATAATCTTCCTCTAATATTATTTATTTCTGCTACAGTAAACCTGGGCATGTAGTTGCTGACTGCACATTGAAGAGGAAAGAAGGAGTGAAGAAGCACCACAAGTGTAAGAAGAAAGAGAAGTCCCTTGTGGCCAAGAAGGAAAAGACCTGGACTGACTCTTCCTCCGTGTCAGACAATAAAGAAGAAGCCTATATAGGGCTTATGGTTGTTGCTGAAGAAGAACTTGAATAATACCCTGCTGCTAGAATAGGGATCAAGACCCCTCTGTCTCACTCAGATAGTGACTCAGAGGTGGATGAAGGTGAAGAAGAAGATGCTCAATGCTTTGGATTGATGGCAATGATAGATGAAGAAAGCAGACAGGATCTGCCTGGTTAGACTCAGGTAAATGCTAATTCACAATCTTTTATTTCAAGTCATGAGGCTGGCTCAGACTCTGAAGCTCAATCATCAAGAGATGAAGGGGATTCAGACTCTGAGAATGATGTTAAGTCCATAATTGCCAAGTATTTAGAACTTCTTGAGGCATTCAAGAAGTGCAAGCTACTTGTCAAGAGACAGGCAAAAGAGCTTCTAAGTCTTAAAAACAAGTGTGAAGACCAAGAAAAGGCCCTCACTAACATGGCTGCTCAAGCAGCCCAGCTCAAGGAGATCATTGACAGTGAGTCTGTGGTAAGAGTCTCAAATGAGAAACTTATCCAGAAACTTGAAAATGATCTCTTAAATGAGAAATTGCTAGTGACCAGATTTTTTAAGCTAAACACTATGTTGCCCTTAATTGACACCCACCTTACCCATCTGGTAAGATAGGTTAGGAATTTAAGGGATCTGCTAGACCTTCCAATCCAAAAGGAAAGGGAAAATGGAAGGCACCAGTTGTGTCTCTAGCCTCATTGCCTCATATTCCTTTTCAGAGAGTGTTGTTGCCTTCTAATAGGTATTACTATGAAAGCTGTTATGGTTACTTGGAGAATGGCAGATCCATAGGTATGGACCAATGTAGCCTAACCAAGGTGGAAGATACAACCATGTGAGAGCCTTTAAGGCTGCCCAAAAGGAAATTCAAATGGCCCATCCTGGACCATTTGTTTTTGGTGCCCCAGCCCCAAAACTCAAAGATAATGCTGCTGCTATGAATCATAATCATCAAGCAAAATTAGTGACTCAAGGTGAGTCTTCTGGCATGTCTGGAATGACAATCTCGGATGCTATCAGATGCATGTTAGCTGAAAAGAGACATGCATCTGGTGGTTCTCAGAAAAGTCTAAAACATCCGGCTGAAAGACAGTCCTTCAGTCAAATGACTGCTGAAAGAAGACAGAAGTATAGAGCAGCACATCTCCCCACTATTCAGGAAGCAGTACAACCTAATTCTGGTCACAAATAGAAAAGGATATATAATATCTATGAGTGATGGGGTTGTGGAAAAGTGGGCCACTATGATGTAGATTGCTGGCACAATCCTTCTGTGTCCAGAATTTGCCAACATGTCAGGAATTCTGCAGGAAGGCATGGTTATTTTCAGACTAATGTGAACCTAGGACCCAACCAAAATTGGGGTCCTAAGGTAAGGTGATTTCGGTTCATTTCAGGTTAGTTCAAGTACCAGTTCTCCTAGTACTTGGACAGTGGATGCTCCAGGCACATGACTAGAACCAAAGGAGCTATTGAAGGAGTACACTCCTGTAAAGAATGGACCCAAGGTCATCTTTGCAGGCTCTGAAAAGGGGATAACTAGAGGCTATGGTAATATCTCAAATGACATAATCACCATCACAAAGTTGGCTTATGCGGAACGGTTGCAACACAACCTCATAAGCATAAGCCAACTATGTGATCTTGGTTATGATATTTTCTTCCACAAGGATAAGTGCCACATCAAGAGGTTAAATGACCAAAGTGTCATCTTAACAGGAACTAGGAGTGGGAATGTCTATTGCTTAAACTTTTATTGATTAGATAATAGTTCCCCTATATGCCTAGTTGCAAATGACAAAGTCTCATATTGTGTCCAATGGCACAAGAGACTGACTCATTTGAATTATAAGACCATTGGTCAGCTCTTCAATGATGAGCTTGTTAGGAATGGTCCCAAAATAAAATGCTTCAAGTAGGGTATCTGTGCTGCTTGCCAAAAGGGTAAGCAGACTAAGAACTCTTTCAAGAGCATTGGGGCCAAGGACTCAGTGAGATGCTTGTATCTCCTGCATATGGACTTGTTTGGCCATATGCATGTTCATAGTCTAGGTAGGAAGGTCTATACCCTTGTGGTGGTTGATGACTATTCCAAGTTTGCTTGGGTCTTCTTCCTTAGAAGAAAGGATAAAACCCTTGAAATCTTCATGAATTTTGTCAGGCAAATTCAGAATAAGCTTGCATGCTCTGTCGTCAAAATGAGAAGTGACCATGGAACTGAGTTTCAGTCTGCTGCTATGACTACATTCTGTGAAGAGCAAGGGATTCATCAAGAATTCTCCTCTCCAAGAACACCCCAGCAAAATGGGTTAGCTGAGAGGAAAAATAGGACTCTCATAGAAGCTGAGAGAACATTATTGAGTGACACTTCTCTCCCTGAATTTTTCTGTGCTGAGGCAGTTAATGTTGTATGTCATGTGCTCAATAGGTCTTCTATTACCAAATGCCAAAAGAAGACTTCCTATGAGATCCCGAAGGGCAAAAAACCAAACTTATCCTATTTTAAGATCTTTGGTTACAAGTGTTTCATCTTGAACAATGGTAAGTCAAAAGTGACTAAGTTTACTATCAAATCCCAAGAGGGGATCTTTGTTGGGTACAAAAATAATAGTAGAGCATATAAAGTCTATAACTTGACAAATCAAGTTATAGAAGAATCTTTTCATGTAGTGTTTGATGAGTCATGCATGATTGACAGTGAGCTGTCAAGCTCTTTGCCTAGCTCTACAGGTACAGAAGTCATGATGTAAAAGCTCTCCATCAAAGATAAAGACATAGCTATGCAAGAAGAATGTGAAGAAGGATGTTCTCTAGAGGAAGCACAGGCCAGTCAAGCTGGAAATGAAGACCAACCTACTGAAGAAAATAATAATCAGCAGGAAGTAGTCAGACTACCCCCTGTAGTCAGATATCTAAGAGATCATCCTCCAGATTAGATAATAGGTGAGGCTAGCCAAGGTGTACAGACCAGAAGTAGGAGTCTTAACACAACTCTGTAACGCCCTTGATTTTTTTTAGATGATTTTATTTGTTTGGGCAATGTCAGATTTATGACGTCGTGGCGTTACTTTTAACGTCGATTTGACGGCGCAATGCCGTTAAGGCAATTTCGCGTCCGTGCGGTCGAGTAGGCCGAATTCTTGTTGTAATGGGAAGATTTTGCATTTGAAATTTAAGTGAAGTAATTTTGGACTTGCTCGTCAAGTTTAATCGCAATCCGAGCATTTTTGGAGTCTCGACGAGCGATTGAAGTTTTGGATTGTTTATGTTCGCCGTATACTTCAAAGATTAATATCTCGGGAATGGCTCGTCGGATTCTGGTTTTGATTTCGCCGTTAGATTTGTAGCATTAGTGTTCGCCTTCGGTGCAAGTTTCGTTTAATTTGGCGCTCGTTTGGGCTTCCGTGCTGAGTCTTCTCGAGAAGCTATGGTTCTACTCGATTAGCCCGTTTTACATTTTACTCGGGCGCCGTTTTGAGGGTCAAAACAGCGTTGTATCAAAAAATATTCAACATGAAATTCGTTTGTCTCGACGATATCTACACTTTCATGTTGACCACATTTCGAATTGAAGTCGTTTTGAATCCCTAATTCCGTTGTTTCTGCAATAACTTGAGTGGTGAGCTGCTACTCGAGTATATGCTGCTTCTACTCGAGAATTCATGTTTTTACTCGAGTAATGAGCCTCTACTCAAGTATATTATGTTACTACTCGAGTAGGTATATTATTACTCGAGTAGGTATGTTACTACTCGAGTAGGTATGCTGTTACTCGAGTAGGTATGCTGCTACTCGAGTAGGTATGCTGCCACTCGAGTAGGCTGTTTCTGTCTGCGTTCAGAGGCCGTTTTGAGGGTGAAAACGGCATCGTATCAAAACATGGTCAACATAAACTTTGTTCGTCTCGACGAGATCTACAACTTTCGTGTTGACAACGTTTTGATTTGAAGTCATCCTAGATCTCTATTTTGGGTTCCCGCAAAATCGCTTGAAATAAACTGTTTTTGACAAAACTTTTTATAAACATATATATAAATATATATGTTTTGACTTAGGTTTTATAACCGAACTTCATCTTCTCCGATTCTTTCCTCCCAAACCAGAGTGGCGAGCGAGAGAGAGAGAGTTCTTTTTCGTGAATCTTCCGGTGGCCGCCGACGGTGCTCCGGTGCTCGAAATCTTCATCCAAACATAGATCCGGAAAGCTCTCGCCGAGAGCTACGCACTCGTGGTTATTTCTTCCCCGTTTCTTGAGATTTCTCATTAGGGTTTTTCGGCCCGAACCTCTATTTTGGCCATTTTTGTCTAGATTTCAACTTCTGTCGCATCCTTTTTGCCCCGACCTACGACGTGGAGTGATTCGGTGGATTTTTCCAGTAAAAAACCAAGGCAAGTGGTGGTTTCTCCTCTTTTCTCCTTGTCTGATTCGATGGTAACGGCTATGTTTTAATGTTCCCTAAAAGTTTCTACACTTATTCTTCCAAATTATTGATATGATTAACCGCTTTGTTGATCACATGTTGTTATGTTATTTTGCCATGATAAACTTGAACTTGTCTATTTATGTTTAATCGTCCTTGAAGTGTCTTATCGATGGTTTAAGTGTCTTAGCTCTCGTTATCAAACGTATTAGAGTTTAATTAGGGTTGTAAATCGGTCCTAAGGGTTGATCAACCATGTCTGAAATCTAGTAATTTCAAGTAGAGTTTGTCAAGCCAAATCCCGAGGTATTTGTGTTGTGTTTTTTTTTTGGTTACTTGAATGCGGGTGTTAGTGGACGATTCCACCTCCGCAGTGTTTGTTACCTTCATTAGTTCCTTGTGGAAGTCTACCTGGTTTTTGGTTGTCTGCGCTATATGGTGGAGAGCATGAGACTCCCTCGCAGTTAGACGGATTGTATATCCGTTGTTTTGGGTGGTGTGTTCAAGAGTGACCATTTCGCCTGCGTTTTTTGGGTGGTGTATCCAAGAGTGACCACTTCGCCGTGATTTTGGGTAGGGTCGACCACAGGTTCCTAATGAAGGTTTTGTTTTTTTTCTTTCTAGGGAAGTATTTATGTAGTCACCTTATAGCCTTATGCGTCTGGTGTACTCTTGTGGAACGTGGCAAGTCACGTAGGAGTTCTCTTCCTGTTGATGCCCTGTTTCTTTTGTACTTTGCTTTAGTACTTTTGGTTTTAGGCTGGTACCCCAGTTGACCTTTGTTTATTTTGGCTTATTACGTTTTCCTGCCACTACTTGTACCTTCTTGCTGAGGTGTTCTGTCTTTGGAATGCCTCAGGTTCAGAGTTGTAGCAGGTAGCAGTGCTGGTTTTGGAGTTTTCTGGCGGCAGTGTTGGTCGTGGTTGTTGCCTCGTCTTAGCGAGGTAGTTTGTTGGTTTTTTTTAGTTTTACTAGTTCAGACATACTTTTGTTCGTGGGTTCGTGTCAGTTTGTTGGCGCCCACTGATTTTGTTAGTTGTTGATACTTGCTAGCTGCTCATTTATTTAAAAGTGGATGTGGTTTACTTGCTCTCTGGGAGGATTTATGCTAGGAATGCATGTTAGGTATTTTCAACTATAAAATCTACTACTATTGCTTCATACATTACATGATTTGAAACTCTAACCCGTTATTTTTAGCGACCGTAAAAGCTATCTTTCCTATTATAATAAATTTAGAGTTCTGCATGACATGAGTTGTCCTTTGGGGACGTTTATTCTCATGTAGGATGTTTGAGTCAATCTAAACAAGTATTTTTCCGCAGCGTATAACCATATTTTGATTCGTGGACTAAATGAGCCACTAAGCCGAGGGATACGGCTAACTGTTGCACTTAACTGATTTTCCTTAAAATAACTTAAAGGATCTTTCTCCATGATTAAGTAGGTTTTTACCTGAGCGTCCGCAGTTATCCCCTGCTGACGTGGCATCATGACACGCATTTTCCCTTACTCTGATAAGCTATTTATGTGGTGAAAATGCGGGTTCTGACAGTTGGTATCAGAGGGAGGTTGCTTGACAATTTGTCGGGCAACCTTTCCTTGTTGGTATTAGGTGTTTAGCATCATATCATACCACACACTGATATGTCATCACCACGTCTCGGCTGAAGCACGAACACTACACTCATAGCATAACATGAAGTATATGGGGCATATTATGTAGTATGAGATGCATAATATGTGTCTGTATATGGATCCACCTTAGGGGCAACATGTGAGGGTTATGTAGTATGGGATGCATAACCTCACCACATGAATGCGACTAGCACGTTTCTTTTTCGTTGCATGAGAATGTCATGTAGTATGGGATGCATAACATTTTCATGCGTACGCCGCTCATAACATGCATTAGGGCCTTTTTAGAATGCATAGCACAATCATGCATAGCTTAACATTGCATAAGCACAACGTGCCAAGCTAAAGATTGTGGGATGACATATGTACACACATGGTTTTAAATCAGAAAACGAATATAAAAACATGCATTCATGTCATAGGCACAAGAGTCAATAGGATGAGAGGATATTATCCTAAGTAGGACATAACATCATTATAAAATCCTAGAGCAAGTTGCAGCGTAAGCAAGTGTCTTTTAAGTATGGTCTGAACTAGTTGTGTGGCTTTGTTGTAAGCGATGATTTTGATGAGTTGTTCGTTTGATCTTTTTTAGAAATGCCACCAAAGCATCCTGCGACGAGGTCGACTCCCCAGTCGGAGGGTGAGTCATCAGGTGCGCAAAGCGATGCACTTATCGAGAGTCTGCGTCAGAGCAATGAGGCTCTGTCAAGGCAAGTAGTTGCGATGCAATCGCAAATTGAGTCATTGTTGTCTGCCGCTCCCGCGCAGCAACCCTTAGTGCAAGAGCCTGCCTTGGGCCAAGCTGTGCCCGATTCCCCTACTCCTCTGGTGGCCCCGATGGTGATACCCCCATAAATGAATTTCATATCACACTTCCAACGACTGGGACCTCTCACCTACGACGGGAGTGCTTACTTTATGATTTTAGATGATTGGATCATCTCCATCGAGGAGATGTTTTCATATTCCGGAATTCTAGAAGCCCGACGAGTGATGATTGCAGCCTATCAGTTAAAAGGTGTTGGAACACCCTATTACTGATTTGGGTCAGGATCACTATGTCTCTAGGAAACCATTGTTTGACCGCCTGAATAGATTAAAAGGTCAATTAGAATTGAGTCTAAGGGTTAGAAGTCTAGGTTGGAAGCTGCCCTCAAGACCCAGAATCTTTCAGTTTGAGACTAAGTCATATCGTCGAGCTCAGCACGACGAGTCATCGAACTCCGATCGACGATCGTCTAGCTCAACTTCGACAGATCGTCGAACTCCATTCGACGATCGCTGAGCTCAACTTCCACATATCGTCGAACTCCATTCGACGATCTGCGAGCTCAGTTCGACGATTTTGACTCAGTATTGGATCTTTATCTCTGAGCTCAGTTTGACGATCCTTGAGCTCAGATCGACGATATTTTGTTGCAGTATAAGTCCAAATCGCTGAGCTCAGTTCGACGATAGCAGAGCTCAGTTCGACGTTTTCTGAAAACTTCAAGGATTTTTCAAGATTCAAATTCAGATCAGTTAAGGAGTTATTCTGCAATTAATTCAGAAGATTTTCTAGCCGTTTTTATTTATTTCTGGACCAAGTTTCAAGCGATTTTCAAGGAATATTTCTGTGGACTTTCCTCCAGAAGACATTTTGCAATTAAGGATGCAATTAATGCATACCAACGGCTATTCTTGATAGAGGATGTTTTTCTATTCAGTACCAGAGAATAAAACAAGAGAATTTTTGAATCTCTCTCAGACAGATATCAATAATCCTCAGAACACAGACAAGAAGAACAAGCACAAAACATTCCTTGTCTCAAAGAATTCTCTGAAGAACACACATCCAAGGAGATCAAACTTTCTGATATCTTATGATCTTTCTTATCTGAAGTGTTCAAGGCCAACATATTTCAAGACTCCAAACACCTAACATTTCAGCTGTTGCTGAAATCATCTCTTGCTGGAGATCAACTTCTAAAGGCCTATCACCCTACAGCAAAGCTTCTTTTCCTGAACATCTCAAGGACTTAGGGGGAGCTTTGACACCATCAAATCCATATAGTCTTCTCAGCTGCTTTGAGAAAGAGAAGACTTCCATCACTCTCTCACCCCCATCTCTCTAAAGGGTTTCTCAAACTCCCTTCAAAAGTTTGAACTTGGTTTTTGAGCACCTTATCAAAAGCTCATTGGTGCCCAGGACACCTGATTAACTCATCCTGCAGTGGATTCCTACCTATGGTGGTAGAAGAGTGGATGTACCCAAGTTTAGGGGAACCACTATAGTTCCTTGTGTCTTCTGGATTGCTTGTCTTTATTTTTGTTTCTGGATGTGATTGTTCTGTGATTAGCTTGTGATTAGTTTAGTTCTGTGATTAGATTTATTAGCTGCTTCCCTGCTCACTCAGATTACAATAATTGTTGTAAAAAGTTTTCAAGCACCATATACTCTATTCACCCCCCCTCTAGAGTATATCAGATCTAGCTGCACTTTCAATTGGTATTAGAGCGAGGTTGGTTATACATACCACACCTTGGTAGTTGCACAGGCAAACACCTGAACCCAAAGATTCCTAGTTAGATATGTTTTCTTTTGAGTTTAGTATTAGATTTTGTCTTCACAAATCATGGCGCAAAACAAAGATTATGCTAGCACCAGACCTCCATTGTGCAATCTATCCAAGTTTGCACTTTGGAAAGCAAGGATCAGATTATACATGAATTCTATTGACGAGGATATTTTCAACTCTGTTTTGACAGTTTGTCCAAGACCCCCAGAGAACTCAAGTACAAATGCTGTTCCACCTCCATCAGGAACAGATGCTGATATCAAGAAATGGAAGATAGCTGATGCCAAGGCTATGAACATCTTAGCCCAGACCATGTCTGATGACATCTTTCAAAAGGTAGCTGAATGCAATTCAGCAACGGAAATCTGGGATAAACTCTCTGAAATAGTCTCAGGCTCAGCTGATGAGAGAAAGGACAGGAGATCCCACCTCATATCTCAATATGAGAATTTCAAGAAGGGAGAAACTGAGTCAGTTGGAGATATGTACAACAGGCTCAGTCTAATAGTCTGTGAACTCAGGACCTTGGATAAAGAGATCTCACTAATTGAACTTAATGATAAAATTCTAATGTGCTTCCCTAGCACTTGAGATTCAAGAATCTGGCCAATCAAGGATGCCAGAAGTTTGAATGAGATCACCACAGAAGCTATATTGGGTAAGCTCAAATCTTATGAGCTACTCATCAAGAATATAGAAGAAGAACAGAAGGCAGCCTCACCAGCCACAAGAAAAGAGAAAATAATAGCCTTCAAGGCAACTGAAGATCAGCCTGAAGACAAAGTCACATGCAATGATGAACTGCTCAGTCTGTTGGCCAAAAGATTTTACAAGATGGCCAGAAAGGACTTCAGAAGGAGATCATACAAGGAGCATGATAAGCCAAGAAAACAAAAACAAGGACAGAAGGGACAAGAAAGAAAGAATAAAGGAGAAAGACTCCAAGAGGAATGGCAATGGCAAACCCTCCTCAAGCAAAAACAAACACACAAGAAAGGGGTTTGTTGCTGAATCCTGGAGTGAGACTGAAGAGGAGTCAGAAGCCTCAACCAGCTCCAGTGATGATGAAGATGATGCAGAAGAGAAAGAGTTCTACATGATGGCAATCAATGCCTCACAACATAATTCAGATGAAGAGGAGTCAGAGTCAGATTCAGAGACTCAACCTGAAGAAGATCAGGTAATTAGTTCATTTGATTTTAATTCAGAGGACTTTAAATCTGAATTTAAAGCATTATGTTTAGACCTGCTAAAATTTGAGAAAGAAATTATCTCTCTCAGAAATCATTTATCTGAACATAATACCTTAAAGTCAGAAAACATCAAACTCTCTCAGGAGTTGGAGTGTTGTAGGGAGCAGATAGCTTCACTGAAAAGTGAGCTATCTGAGGCCAAGAAGCTTGAAGAATCCCTTAATGGGAGAAGTATCAAGCTGATGGACATCACAAGCACAGTGAACTCCAGATTTAATAGTACACTGGGCTTGGGTGCTTCATCCAGCCAACCCATATTTCTAACAACTCCAATCAAATTCATTTCTGATAAAGGAAAGGGAGTTGTAGAGGTAGCTAGGAAAAATTCTGATCTGCCCAAGAAAAGTAAGTCCCAGCAGAAATCATCGAACGAAGATCGACGGTCGCCGAACGGAGATCGATGATCACCGAATGCAGATCGACGCTCTCAGGCAAAATCGTCGAACTCAGGTCGACGATCTCAAGTTCCTGAACTCTGCCATAGTCGACCGTCGAACGGAGCTCGACGATCTGACCCAAGATCGCCGAACGCAGCTCTACGATCGTCGAATAGAGGTCAGAGCTCTGGAAATTCTTTCAAGGGCAAATCAAAATCCAATCCTAAGGGTCCTTCATCACAAATCTTTAACCCTTATACTGAATGGATTATACCTCCAAGGAGATATCATCCTGAAGGTTATAAGAGTAAACCTGGGATGTCTTTTATTTCAGAGTTTAAAGGTTATCAACCTAGGCCCAAGGTAAACTGGGTCAAAAACAAATGAATTATTTTATGTGCAGGTGAAGACCTATCCAACATCTAACCAGTAATGGTACTTGGATAGTGGGTGCTCTAAGCACATGACAGGAAACAAGGACAACCTCACATCCTTTAGAGCCAAGCTTGGACCCAAAGTTATCTTTGGTGATTCAAACTTTGGACAAACCAAAGGATATGGTGCAGTCCAGATTGGATCAGTAACATTCAAGAAGGTAGATTATGTGGAAGGACTGAAGCATAACTTAATAAGCATCAGTCAGCTGTGTGATGAAGGCTACCAGGTGACCTTCAGCAAAGCTTTATGGAAAATCAAGTCAGAGGACAACACAACTGTGTTGACAGGTAAAAGGAAAGGTAACATCTATCTAGTAGATTTTCTTTCAACAGATGTAGATATTTGTCTGTTCAATTCTGTTTGTAAACCAAATATTTTATGGCATAAGAGACTAGGACACCTAAACCTTAGAACTATTGTTAGGCTATCCAAGGACAACCTTGTTAGAGGACTACCTTCTGGCCCCTACAAGAAGGAAGGACTCTGCAGGGTTTGTCAATTAGGCAAGCAAACTAAAAATAGTTTTAAGTCACTTAATAAGAGTGATTCATCTAGAATATTGTATCTGTTACACATGGATCTTTTTGGACCATCACAGTACAAAGCCTAGGAGGGAAATCTTACACTTTAGTAGTTGTAGATGACTTCTCTAGATTCACTTGGGTGTTTTTTCTAAGGAAGAAGTCTGATAACTTTAAGTGTCTGACAAAGTTTCTCAAATGTATACAGATTGAGTTCAATACTCACATTGCCCTGATCAGAAGTGATCATGTGACAGAGTTTGATTCTCTTCTTATGCAAGAGTTCTGTCAGAGTGAAGGGATCAGGCATACTTTCTCAGCTCCTAGAACTCCTCAACAAAATGGGGTAGCTGAAAGGAAAAATAGAACCCTTATTGAATCTGCCACTACACTGTTGTCAAATGCTCATCTTCCTCTATTCTTTTGGGCAGAGGCAGTGAACACCTCCAACTATGTGTTGAATAGAAGTTTGATATATAAACTAAAGGGAAAGACTCCCTATGAATTACTCAAAGGGAAGAAACCTAAAGTTGATTATTTTAGAGTTTTTTGGTTGCATTTGCTTTATACATAATAATGACAAGAAATATTTAGCAAAATTTCAAGCTAAAGCTGATGATGTGGTGTTTCTGAGATACTCTATGATCAGCAAGGCTTATATGGTTTATAATAAATCATCTCTAAAAATTGAGGAATCTGTTCATATATCATTTGATGAATCTAACATGTCTTTCAAGGAGAAGATCCCTTCTACCATAGCAATTTTGCAGGAACATTCTTTTGTTGAAGACTTGAACAAGTTACAGGTTACTCAAAAGGATGAAAGCAGTGAAGATGAAGAAAGTATTCAACATATTAAAGAACAACTTGAAGAGCCAGTTGTTGTACCACAAGAGGAAACAACAACACAGGTTGGTGAACAATCAACACCCCCTGTTGATTTAGTAACATCAAGAGACCACCCAATTTCCCAAATAATTGTAGACATCTCAGCTGGTGTGCAGACCAGAAATCAGGTCAACCAAAACATGTTGCACACCTGCTTCCTATCTCAAATTGAACCTCAGTCCATTCAAGATGCAGAGCAAGATCCACACTGGATCATTGCAATGCAAGAAGAGTTGCATCAATTTGAAAGGAACAAAGTGTGGGAACTACTGCCAAAGCCTCAGGATCACTCCATTGTTGGAACAAAGTGGGTGTTCAGAAACAAACTAGATGATCAAGGAGTAATTGTAAGGAACAAGGCAAGGCTAGTTGCTCAGGAATACTCTCAGGAAGAAGGAATAGACTATGACCAGACTTTTGCACCAGTTGCAAGATTGGAAGCCATCAGAATCTTTTTAGCTTATACAGCACATAAAGTATTCAAAGTATATCAGATGGATGTCAAAAGTGCATTTCTAAATGGAGACATCAAAGAAGAAGTATATGTCAGACAACCTCCAGGTTTTATCTCTCCAACTTATCCTAATTATGTTTTTAAATTGAACAAAGCATTATATGGTCTCAAGCAAGCCCCTAGAGCATGGTATGAGACCCCAGCATGCTTTTTTTTGAAAATGGATTTGTAAGGGATATAGTAGACCAAACTCTTTTCATTAGAACCCATAAGTCCCATACCCTACTAGTACAGATCTATGTAGATGATATTATTTTTGGTTCTACTGACTCAAAATTGTGCAGAAGGTTTTCCAACCTAATACATTCTAAATTTGAAATGAGTAGCATGGGTGAGCTATCCTTCTTCCTAGGATTGCAAGTCAAACAGCATGCTGAAGGCGTCTTTATTTCTCAAACCAAGTATGCAAATGAATTGGTTAAGAAATTTGGCATGTCTGAAGCATCTTGTATGAAAACACCTATGCCTACTAATGCTGTATTGGATGCTGATGAACATGGGAAACCTGTTGATCAGACAACATATAGAGCAATGATTGGCTCTTTACTGTACCTTACAGCTAGTAGACCAGATATAATGTTTGCTACATGTATATGTGCTAGGTTCCAAGTAAGCCCTATAGAGTCACACCTAACACTAGTAAAGAGGATTCTCAGGTATGTTAAAAGTTGTCCAAATCTAGGTCTCTGGTATCCAAAAGATTCAACATTTGATTTAACTGGATTTTCTGATGCTGATTATGCTGGATGCAGAATTGACAGGAAAAGCACCAGTGGAACTTGTCAGTTCCTTTGTGACAGACTTGTCTCTTGTTTTTATAAGAAACAAACTTCTGTGTCAACTTCAACTGCTGAAGTTGAATATATGGCTGCAGGCAGTTGTTGTTCACAAATCTTGTGGATTCAAAACCAACTCCTAGACTATGGCTACAACTTAGAGAAGTCTAAAATCTTTTGTGATAACACTAGTGCTATTTCTATAGCTCAAAATCCAGTCCTCCATAGTAGGACAAAACACATAGAGATTAGGCATCATTTCTTAAGGGATAATGTTGAAAATAATAAAATTGAACTGCAATATATCCCAACTGATTTACAAAGGGGAGATATTTTCACCAAGCCCTTGGATGAAAAGAAACACACCTTCTTCCTAAATCAGTTAGGAATGTTAGATGGAGGAAGTCTTAAATAATATCCAAGATTTTAAAAGTTTAAAATTTGACCAAGACTAGGCAAACATCTTGATTTTTCTCAGTGTCTAGAGCTTTTCTGGTCTCTGAACTGCGCTCGACGATTTTCCCCCAGATCGTCGAATGGAGATCGACGATTTCCGAAATCGTCGACCTGAGTTCCGCGTTTCTCAGATAGTGTGAACTATCTCTTCGGTCAACGATCGTCGAACGGCGTTCGACGATTTTGTTCTCTGAACGATCGTCGAATAGAGCTCGACGCTCTCCAATATCGTCGAACGGAGATCGACGATGTTGCAGACTCTTCAGTTTCCTTTAGAAACCCCAATCGTCGAACTGAGTTCAACGATCTTTCCTTTTCTGCGTCGAACCCTAATATAAAATTCATTTTTCGCCGACGTTCTCCTTTGCGCTTTCGATTTCTCTACAAAAACTTTCTTTCCCTCCAAACATTTCTGCACTTGGTCGTTTTGTTTGTTGCATCTTTACAGGTAACTATGGCTGTTTCTGTTGCTGTTCTCACCGCCATGAAATTTGATGCCGGCTTCGACATAGACATGGAGTCCTTCAGCACGACAGATCAGGTCTTTCAGGACATCTTGGAGCTATTCAAAGAACAGAAATTTGCTGCAATCATGACTACAAGGATTAAGCTTGCTTCTGATGAAATTAAAGAGTGGGTCTACACTGCACACAATCAGGATCAAAACACCATTGTTAGATCAATCTCTGGCACTCAGGTATCCTTGACCCCAGCAATTCTGACAGAGGTCTTTGAGTTAAGTACTGCTGGAGATTTTGCTAATTTATCTGGATAATAATATGCTGACTTGCTTGCCAGAATGGGTCATTCTGAGGCTAACCCTAGCAAGCTGTTGAAAAAGAATCTGTCTGTGGAATACAGATTCCTGGTTGATGTAGTTGGCAAAGTCCTATTGTCTAAGCACTCTGCCCATGATACAATTTCAAGGTATCAGCTCTGCTTAATGGGAGTCATAGTGGACAGGAAGAATCTGAATTGGGGAGAGGTCTTCTTTGACCTAATCAAGAAGAAAATTAATAAAAGTTTTGTAAATTTTGGAAGAATTTTAGGACTGTTTCTGCAGAATAGGTGCCCTGCATTGCTAGTATCCTCTGGGATACACATAAATGCTTCCAAGAGACTGTCTTGTGCCCTATTTGGTAAATGGGACAGGCAGATCATCAAGCCTAGCAGGCCCTCTTCCAGCACACTTTCAGGCACCAGGACTATCAGAGTCACTTCCCCTCAGGTCTCTACCCCTGCAGATGACCTGCCTGCTGCTGCCTCTCCTCCTCCTCTAATTTCATCTCTTCCCCTTCCATCCACCATTCAAACTCCATCCACCACCATCATATCCAGCCATTCTCCAACCTCTACACCATCTCCAATCCCTACTCTACCAACCACAGAAGAACAATTCCATCCTTTATACTCATACCCTCAACCAGATACTGCCACTTCATCACACTCCATTCCCTCCTTCAACCTCATTGATGATTCCTTCATGGATGATTCACCATCCTCTCCTCCTGAGTTGCCCTCATCATCAACATCTTACCAAGATCTTCTACAAAAGATCATTGATCAACCCTCCTTCACACCATCTATCTCCATCCCACTGTCCTCCATATTCACCTTACCCACACCTCAACCATCCCTTCCCCACTACACTAGCTCTCCACTACCATCATCAACAGCTACACCTCCATCCTCTACCTCTGCTCCAGTCACTACTGAGCAAGTAGATATTCCAGCCCTTGCAGACAGGATTTATGAATTGCTAGCCCCCAGGCTATATCTTCTCTTGGAGACCTCCTTGGCTCCATTACTCCTGTCAGTGGCAGCCCTTTCTGCCAGGCTCTCCTCTTTATTCCCTCAGGCAGCCCCTTCAGCAGTGTGCCTTGATCCAGCCATGTCTGAATCTAGGCAGGGGGAGATGCCCTATGAAGTGAGCCTGCCTGCTGCTGTTCTTGATGTTTCTTCAACTTCTTTTACTACTGCTGCTGCTGTGTTTCAAGATCCAGTTCCACCTCCTGTTTCAGTCTTTGCAATAGACCTCAGGTCTTTGCTCTCAGAATTTGATTCAATATATTTCAGATGTCTGCCAGAGAAAGCTTGTCTTCCAGAGACAGTTGCTATCCAGCCCCTAGAGGATTTGTCCAAGGCCCTTGTGCCCTTCTCTTGTTGTGACCCTACCATCATCACTTCCTTTGTTAACTCAGTTTATGCTGCTGCTACTTCTGCTGAAAGTAGTGTGGTTGTTTCTGATGTTGCTGCCCCTCCTGCTGCAAATTGTGTTGAAACTATTGCTGATACTGCTGATGAGCCAATTTCTAAGGAGATCCTTATGACAGAGGCACATGAGTTTGAGCCTTCTGTATTTTCTGATGATATCTCTGCTGCTAATATTGTTGTTTCTGTTAGTGAAAATGTTGCTTCCCCAACTGTTGTTATTACTGCTTCAACCTTTGTTTCTGCCTCAACTCCAACTGCCACACCTTCAGTATCTGTTGCTGTTGTTGCTGCTTCAACTCCTGTTACCAGTTTTGTATCTGCTTCAATCCAGCTCAAGCAAGATTTGATGAAAAATATTGATGCTCTTTATGATGATCAAAGTTCTGAAAGTGATGAGTTCAAGACAGATTCTGATGATTCTTCTGCTACCATTGCCAGAAAGAGAAAGGCAAGGAGCAAAGCCATGAAGAGAGTACCTCCTGCCAAGGTCAAGGACAACAATGACATACCATATTATATTCTTCATGATTGCCCCATAACTGAGCACTGGATGCAGTACTCAAAGAATCAACTCAAAGCAATGAAGAAGAAAAGGAAATATGAAAAGGGCTCTTCTCAATTCCAACATTCTCATCCTCCTCCACCACCTCCTCCTGATGCAGGTGCAGGTGGAAGTTCAGCTGCTCAACCCCCTGCTAGAAGTCAAACCCCCTATCAGCCACATACCAGATCCTATCATAGGGGAAGCCAGTCCAGGGGTTCTCAATACAGAAGAGGAGGCTATAGAGGCAATCAAAGAGAAGTCCAGGTTTATTCCAAAGGATATTCTAGGCAACATCCTTACTCCAGGGAAGGACAAACATCATCTGACACAACCTCTGGTCCTTTTCCCTATAAATTGAAGGAAACAGTTTCATCCAGGCCTCCTCAAGATAACCCTTCTAATAGATATGAGCCACCAGTACCATTTGAAGACCCTGAGAACAATCCAGCTGCTTGGACTGCAAGGATGAAAGAGCTTGTTGCACTGGATCAGATCAAGAAAGCTAGAGAGCAAGGCAAAGACTCATCCAACATCACTACAATGTCTGAACAGAGAAAGAAAGAGTTGGAAAGATATGGGTCAAGCAAATTCTTTGATTCTGAAAGATACATGGAGCTGCATCCTGAAGCTGTAGTTCCCAGGCCCAAATAGCAAACCTCTTTAGGTGCAGCAGATGATACAAGATCAAAGAAGGAAGCTCTCAACCCCAACAGAGAAATCAAACTCATTAAGAGCAAGGAAAAGAAATGACTATGTAAGGTGACAATCTCTCTGATTTCTGATTATTATCTGGGATGATATATGTATTTGTGGTTCTGCTATGTCCAGCTTTTTGACTTTCTGTATTGTTGCTTGTATGTGTTATTCAATTTTTCCAAACTCTGTAAATAGTAATCCTAACCCAAATAGGGGGAGATTGTTGGAACACCCTATTACTGATTTGGGTCAGGATCACTATGTCTCTAGGAAACCAATGTTTGACCTCCTGTATAGCTTAAAAGGTCAATTAGAATTGAGTCTAAGGGTTAGAAATCTAGGTTGGAAGCTGCCCTCAAGACCCAGAATCTTTCAGTTTGAGACTAAGTCATATCGTCGAGCTCAGCACGATGAGTCGTCGAACTCCGATCGACGATCGTCTAGCTCAACTTCGACAGATCGTCGAACTCCATTCGACGATCGCTGAGCTCAACTTCCACATATCGTCGAACTCCATTCGACGATCTGCGAGCTCAGTTCAACGATTTTGACTCAGTATTGGATCTCTATCTCTGAGCTCAGTTCGATGATCCTTGAGCTCAGATCGACGATATTTTGTTGCAGTATAAGTCCAAATCGCTGAGCTCAGTTCGATGATAGCAGAGCTCAGTTCGACGTTTTCTGATAACTTCAAGGATTTTTCAAGATTCAAATTCAGATCAGTTAAGGAGTTATTCTGCAATTAATTCAGAAGATTTTCTAGCCGTTTTCATTTATTTCTGGACCAAGTTTCAAGTGATTTTCAAAGAATATTTCTGTAGACTTTCCTCCAGAAGACATTTTGCAATTAAGGATGCAATTAATGCAGACCAACGACTATTCTTGACAGAGGATGTTTTTTTATTCAGTACCAGAGAATAAAAGAAGAGAATTTTTGAATCTCTCTCAGACAGATATCAATAATCCTTAGAACACAGACAAGAAGAACAAGCACAAAACATTCCTTGTCTCAAAGAATTCTCTGAAGAATACACATCTAAGGAGATTAAACTTTCTGATATCTTCTGATCTTTCTTATCTGACGTGTTCAAGGCCAACATATATCAAGACTCCAGACACCTAACATTTCAGCTGTTGCTGAAATCATCTCTTGCTGGAGATCAACTTCTGAAGGCCTATCACCCTACAGCAAAGCTTCTTTTCCTGAACATCTCAAGGACTCAGAGGGAGCTTTGACACCATCAAATCCACATAGTCTTCTCAGCTGCTTTGAGAAAGAGAAGACTTCCATCACTCTCTCACCCCCATCTCTGTAAAGGGTTTCTCAAACTCCCTTCAAAAGTTTGAACTTGGTTTTTGAGCACCTTGTCAAAAGCTCATTGGTGCCCAGGACACCTGATCAACTCATCCTGCGGTGGATTCCTACGTAGGGTGGTAGAAGAGTGGATGTACCCAAGTTTAGGGGAACCACTATAGTTCCTTGTGTCTTCTGGATTGCTTGTCTTTATTTTTATTTCTGACTGTGATTGTTCTGTGATTAGCTTGTGATTAGTTTAGTTCTGTGATTAGATTTATTAACTGCTTCCCTGCTCACTCAGATTACAACAATTATTGTAAAAAGTTTTCAAGCACCATATACTCTATTCACCCCCCTTTAGAGTATATCAGATCTAGCTGCACTTTCAAAAGGTCTGGCGAAGAGTTGGTGGATTCGGGAAAGAGAGAGCCTGAAGGAAGGCTGTACTTGGGAATCTTTTAAGAAAATCTTGCTGAAAAAGTTTCTACCCTTGGTCGAGCAAGACCGCCTGATGAATAACTTCCTGCATCTAAAGTAGAGACAGCTTACCATGAGCGAGTACGAGATTGAGTTTAGCAAACTGAGCAGGTTTGCTCCGAATTTGGTAGCTTCTGAGGAGGGTAGAGTGAAACGTTTCTTGGGAGGACTAAGAAGCGATGTCCAGCAGTTGACATGCGTTTACCAAGCTGAAAGTTATGCTGAAGCAGTGGAAGCCGCTTTAAAAGTCGAGGCGATTGAAAACGCCAAGAATCGCGGTGTTGCGGCAAGGAAGGAGAAAAGAAAAGGTGTTGAGGATGGTAGCTCCAGGGAATTTGGCCCTTCTTCGAAGAAGAAAAGTAAGAATATGTGTAGCTTCTGTGGTCGACCTGGCCACCCCTACGAAAGGTGCTTCAAGAGGACTGCAACCCTGAAGCAGCAGCAGGTGCATGCCATCCAAGGTGCACCCAAGAGAGAGCTTGTGTGCTCGTTCTGTGCAAGGAAGGGTCATGATGTGACTCGTTGCTGGATGAAAGAAAGGGTTTGCTTCCAATGTGGGCAGAAGGGACACCAGAAGTCTTCATGCCCCCAGGCTCAGCCCCCACTGTAGCCTGCCCCACTTCGAGCTCTGCCACCGCCGCCAAGCTTGGATAAAGGAAAGGGAAAGCTGAACGTGATGACCAGTGAGGAAGCCCAAACCTCTACACAAGTGATATCAAGTTAGCCTCAGTTTAATTTATCCTTATTAATTATCCTTGTTTCCCTAGTTATTGTTCGTTTAGTTACGTATGTTATGATTTTAGGGGAGTTTAAGGTGCGGAATAGGTAGGCTCGCGTCCTTTTCGACTCGGGTGCCACCCATTACTTTGTGGCCCGAAGATTTGTTGATAAGCACCGTCTGAGTGTCGACCAATTAGGAGGCTCCTTCAATGTCAAGCTCCCTTCCGGTGATTCGGTGATATCTAACTAAGGAGTTCTGAGATGCCCTATTCGTCTTGGCAACTTTCTGGCATATGCAGATATGATGATTTTGGATCTGTCTGATTTTGACGTGATTCTGGGCATGGACTGGCTGTCCAAATATGATGCGGTCATCCAGTGCAAGGCTAAGCGATTGGATTTCAGAATGGACGACGGACAACCTATGAGCGTCTATGGATTTCAGGACAGAGTTTCTCCTGTCATTTCTGCGGTACGTGCTTATCGTGCTATAGAGTCTGGTTGCAAGGCATTTTTTGTTTCTATTTCTGCTCTGGAAACAGCTTTTGTTACGCCACGTCTTGAGGATGTCTCGGTGGTGCGAGAGTTTCCAGATGTCTTTCCTGATAGTCTTCCGGGACTTCCTCCTGAAAGAGAGATAGAGTTTGTGATAGACCTCGAACCGGGCACTCGTCCCATTGCTAAAGCACTGTACCGTATGGCTCCGCGTGAGTTGGACGAGTTGCGTACTCAGCTCGATAAGTTGCTGAGGTGTGATTTTATTAGGCCAAGTACTTCTCCATGGGGTTCTCCTGTTTTGTTTGTCAAGAAGAAAGATGGATCGATGAGACTTTGCATCGATTATAGGGAATTGAACAAGGTAACAATTAAGAATAGATATTCTCTGCCAAGGATTGATGATTTGTTTGACCAATTGCGTGGTAGCTCGGTATTTTCAAAGATCGATCTTCGCTTAGGCTACCACTAGTTGAGGATTTGAGAGGCAGATATTCCTCGAACCGCTTTTCGTTCACGACATGGACATTATGAGTTTCTGGTGATGTCTTTTGGTTTAACCAATGCACCTTTTGCCTTCATGGATTTGATGAATCGGGTGTTTAAGGATTTCTTGTACCGATTTGTTATTGTGTTCATAGATGATGTCTTGGTGTATTCTCGCAATGTTGAGGAACATACTCAGCATTTGCGTCTCGTTTTGTCGACCCTAAGGGAGCATAAGTTATTTGCGAAGTTGAGCAAGTGTGAGTTTTGGCTACCTCAGGTGTCCTTTCTGGGTCATGTGGTAAGAAAGGACGGTATTTCTGTAGACCCGACCAAGATTTCTGCGGTACTGGAGTGGGAGAGACCTTCTACGCCGAAGGAGATTAGGAGTTTCTTAGGCCTAGCTGGCTATTACAGAAGATTAGTGGAAGGATTTTCGGTGTTGTCTGCTCCTCTAACTAGACTTACTCAGAAGAATACTGCTTTCATTTGGAGTGATAAATGTGAAGAGGCTTTCCAAGAGCTAAAGAAGAGATTATGTACTGCTCCGATTTTAACCTTACCTACTGAAGGAGTTGAGTATGTTGTGTATGTCGATGCGTCACATATCGGACTTGGTTGCGTTTTAATGCAAGATGGTAAGGTGATTGCGTATGGATCGAGACAACTAAAGATCCACGAGAGAAACTATCTGACACACGATTTGGAGTTTGCTGCCGTAATTTATGCATTGAAGCTCTGGAGACACTTATTATATGATGCGATGTGCAAGATCTATACTGACCATAAGAGTTTGAAGTACATCTTCACTCAGAAAGAACTAAATCTGCGCCAGCATCGGTGGTTAGAATATGTGGCGGATTATGAAGTGGAAATTCTCTATCATCCAGGAAAGGCTAATGTAGTAGTCGATGCCTTGAGTAGGAAGACAGCTAAGATTTTTAATCTATCGGTGCAGTCCTTGATAGAAGAATTTTTGTTGATGGATATTGAGGTTGGGAGTAGTACTGTGCCTGCTAGTCTAGAAGCAGAAGAACCCTCTTGGATTTCCCTTACTCGAGCACATCAGAAGGATGATCCGGATTTATTACATCTCCGGAATAGAACTGTGAAGGGAGAGCTACCCGATTTCTGTGTGGACGAGTTGGACACCCTGAAGTATCGGGGTAGATTTTGCGTCCCCGCGTTTGGCGATATTCGAGCTACGATCTGTGCTGAAGCTCATAGTTCTAGTGTGGCCTACCACCCTGGTTCCACAAAGATGTATAAAGATCTGAAGAAAATTATTTGGTGGTCAGGGATGAAGAATGACATCGCCAGGTTTGTATCAGAATGTTATACATGTCAGCGTGTTAAGGCTGATCACAGAAGGCCTGGTGGTAAGCTGACACCGCTTGATATTCCAAGTTGGAAATGGGAAAGTATTTCAATGGATTTCATCACCGGTCTGCCAAAATCTCCCCGTGGGCATGACTCTGTTTGGTTGATAGTCGACAGATTGACAAAGTGTGCTCACTTTGTGCCATTTAAGATTGGGTACTCGATGAAGAAGATAGCTGAGTTATATCTTGAAGAGATCATCAGGTTGCATGGTGTGCCTATTAGCATCGTATCAGATCGGGACTCTAAATTTACGTCTCATTTTTGGAAGAGTTTATAGGAGGGGTTGGGTACCAATTTAAGGTATTCCACCGCCTATCATCCGCAGACTAATGGTCAGACGGAAAGAGTAAATCAAATCGTAGAAGATATGATCAGGTGTTATATTTTGGATCATGGTGGTGCTTGGGATGAGCGTCTCAGACTCATGGAGTTTGCTTACAATAACAGTTATCAAGAGAGTCTGCAGATGGCTCCGTTTGAGGCCTTGTATGGGAGGCGTTGTAGAACCCCACTATTTTGGGCTGAAGTTGGTGAGAGGCCGTTGTTAGGTCCGGAAGCTCTTGAAGAGATGAATTGTGTTGTGACTCATATTCTAGAAAGGCTTCGTGTGGCTCAAGAGCACTATGAGAAGTATGTTAATCTTCAAAGGGTCGATCTGGAGTTTGTGTTTGGAGACTTGGTGTTTCTGAAGGTTTCTCCGATGTCCGGTGTTAAAAGATTGGTAGGAACCACAAGTTAGACCCCCGGTATGTAGGACCTTTCCAGATTCTTGAGCGCATCGGAGTGTCGGCTTATAGGTTGGAATTGCCTGCGACCTTCTCTGGTGTCCATGATGTGTTCCATGTGAGCCAGTTGCGGAAATGTGTTCGTAATGATCGTCAAGTACTCGACTCGATACCCCAGATTCAGCATAACCTTACTTATGTGGAAGAACCTGTTCATGTTCTGGATTTTCAAGAGCGGGTGTTGCGGAGAAAGACCATCCCTATGGTCAAGATTCTTTGGAGAAATCAAGACGTCGAGAGTGCGGCATGGGAATTGGAACCGGTGATGAGGGGATCTCACCCGCACCTCTTCTCTTAGTTTCAGGTATGTCGTTATGTTTTTAGTTATGTTTGATTTTATCATTTTGATTGGTTTTGGAGTTGTGTTAAGTTTCGGGACGAAACTTCTTTTTAGGGGGAGTAACTGTAACGCCCCCGATTTTTTTTCGATGATTTTATTTGTTTGGGCAACGTCAGATTTATGACGTCGTGGCGTTACTTTTAACGACGATTTGACGGCGCAATTTCGTTAAGGCAATTTCGCGTCCGTGCGGTCGAGTAGGCCGAATTCTTGTTGTAATGGGAAGATTTTGCATTTGGAATTTATGTTAAGTAATTTTGTACTTGCTCGTCAAGTTTCATCGCAATCCGATCATTTTTGGAGTCTCGGCGCGCTATTGAAGTTTTGGATTGTTTATGTTCGCCGTATACTTCGAAGATTAATATCTCGGGAATGGCTCGTCGGATTCTGGTTTTGATTTCGCCGTTAGATTTGTAGCATTAGTGTTCGCCTTCAGTGCAAGTTTCGTTTAATTCGGCGCTCGTTTGGGCTTCCTTGCTGAGTCTTCTCGAGAAGCTATGGTTCTACTCGATTAGCCCGTTTTATATTTTACTCGGGCGCCGTTTTGAGGGTCAAAACGGAGTTGTATAAAAAAATGGTAAACATTCAATTCGTTCGTCTCGACGATATCTACAACGTTCATGTTGACTACTTTTCGAATTGAAGCCGTTTTGAACCCCTAATTCCGTTGTTTCTGCAATAACTCGAGTGGTGAGCTGCTACTCGAGTATATGCTGTTTCTACTCGAGTAATTCATGTTTTTACTCGAGTAATGAGCCTCTACTCGAGTATATTATGTTAATACTTGAGTAGGTATGTTATTACTCGAGTATGTATGTTACTACTCGAGTAGGTATGCTGTTACTCGAGTAGGTATGCTGCTACTCGAGTAGGTATGCTGCCACTCGAGTAGAATGTTTCTGTCTGCGTTCAGAGGAAGTTTTGAGGGTGAAAACCGCATCGTATCAAAATATGGTCAACATGAAATTTGTTCATATCGACGAGATCTACAACTTTCATGCTGACGACTTTTTGATTTGAAGTCATCCTAGATCTCTATTTTGGGTTCCCGCAAAACCGCTCGAAATAAACCGTTTTTGACAAAACTTTTTATAAACATATATATAAATATATATATTTTGACTTAGGTTTTAGAACCGAACTTCATCTTCTCCGATTCTTTCCTCCCGAACCAGAGTGGCGAGCGAGAGAGAGAGAGCGTTCTTTTTCGTGAATCTTCCGGTGGCCGCCGACAGTTCTCCGGTGCTTGAAATCTTCATCCAAACATAGATCCGGAAAGCTCTCGCCGAGAGATACGCACTCGTGGTTATTTCTTCCCCGTTTCTTGAGATTTCTCATTAGGGTTTTTCGGCTCTAACCTCTATTTTGGCCATTTTTGTCTAGATTTCAACTTCTCCTGCATCCTTTTTACCCCGACCTACGACGTGGAGTGATTCGGTGGATTTTTCCGATAAAAAACCAAGGCAAGTGGTGGTTTCTCCTCTTTTCTCCTTGTCTGATTCGATGGTAACGGCTATATTTTCAAGTTCCCTAAAATTTTCTACACTTATTCTTCCAAATTATTGCTATGATTAACCGCTTTGTTGATCACGTGTTGTTATGTTGTTTTGCCATGATAAACTTGAACTTGTCTATTTATGTTTAATCGTTCTTGAAGTGTCTTATCGATGGCTTAAGTGTCTTACCTCTCGTTATCAAACGTATTAGAGTTTAATTAGGTTGTAAATCGGTCCTAAGGGTTGATTAACCATGTCCGGAATCTAGTAATGTCAAGTAGAGTTTGTCGAGCCAAATCCCGAGATATTTGTGTTGTGTTTTTTTTTTGGTTTCTTGAATGCGGGTGTTAGTGGACGATTCCACCTCCGCAGTGTTTGTTACCTTCATTAGTGCCCTGTGGAAGTCTACCTGGTTTTTGGATGTCTGTGTTGTGTGGCGGAGAGCATGAGACTCCCTCGCAGTTAGACGGATTGTATATCCGCTGTTTTGGGTGGTGTGTCCAAGAGTGACCACTTCGCCTGCATTTTTTGGGTGGTGTGTACAAGAGTGACCACTTCGCCGTGATTTTGGGTAGTGTCGACCACAGGTGCCTAATGAAGGTTTTGTTTTTTTTTTCTTTCTAGGGAAATATTTATGTAGTCACCTTATAGCCTTGTGCGTCTGGTGTACTCTTGTGGAACGTGGCAAGTCACGTACGAGTTCTCTTCCTGTTGATGCCCTGTTTCTTTTGTACTTTGCTTTAGTACTTTTGGTCTTGGGCTGGTACCCCTGTTGACCTTTGTTTATTTTGGCTTATTACTTTTTCCTGCCACTACTTGTACCTTCTTGCTGAGGTGTTCTGTCTTTGGAATGCCTCAGGTTTAGATTTGTAGCAGGTAGCAGTGCTGGTTTTGGAGTTTTCTGGCGGCAGTGTTGGTCGTGGTTGTTGCCTCGTCTTAGCGAGGTAGTTTGTTGGTTTTTTTTAGTTTTACTAGTTCAGACATACTTTTGTTCGTGGGTTTGTGTCAGTTTGTTGGCGTCCACTGATTTTGTTAGTTGTTGATACTTGCTAGCTGCTCATTTATTTAAAAGTGGATGTGGTTTACTTGCTCTCTGAGAGGATTTATGCTAGGAATGCATATTAGCTATTTTCAACTATAAAATCTGCTACTCTTACTTCATACATTACATGATTTGAAACTTTAACCCGTTTTTTTTAGCGACCGTAAAAGATATCTTTCCTACTATAATAAATTTAGAGCTCTGCATGACATGAGTTGTCCTTTGGGGACGTTTATTCTCATGTAGGATGTTTGAGTCAATCTAAACATGTATTTTTCCGCAGCGTATAACCATATTTTGATTCGTAGACTAAATGAGTCACTAAGCCGGGGGATATGGCTAACTGTTGCACTTAACTGATTTTCCTTAAAATAACTTAAAGGATCTTTCTCCATGATTAAGTAGGTTTTTGCCTGAGCGTCCGCAGTTATCCCCTGCTGATGTTGCATCATGACACACATTTTCCCTTACTCTGATAAGCTATTTATGTGGTGAAATTACGGGTTGTGACATCTCTATTCCAGCTTCCTGTCACAAGAAGAGCCCAAGAAATTTGAAGAAGCAAATCAAGACCAATTCTGGATTGGTACAATACAAGAAGTACTGGACCAGATCAAAAGGTGCAAGGTCTGGAAGCTGGTTCCCAGACCAGATTAACACAATGTCATTGGAGTCAAGTGGATTTTTAGAAATAAACTTGATGAAAATGGCATTGTAATAAAGAATAAAGCTAGACTGGTAGCCAAAGGTTATAAACAGGAAGAGGGGATTGATTATGATCAAACTTTTACCAAAGTAGCAAGGTTGGAAGCAATCAGACTGTTCCCTACATTTGCAGTCTTCTAGAGATTTAAGGTAATCCATATGGATGTCAAGTCTGCCTTCCTGAATGGATACTTGAAGGAAGAAGTTTATGTACAGCATCCTCCAGGTTTTGTAGATTCTAACTCTCCTACTGCAGTATATAGAATAAGGAAAGCTCTTTATGGTCTCAAGCAAGCCCCAAGAGCATGGTATAAGACATTGTCTACCTTCCTCATTGAGAACAAATTCTTAAGGGGGATATAGACAAGACCCTATTCCTACGGGAATCTAAAGGCAAGATCATCCTAGTCCAGATTTATATTGATGACATAATATTTGACTCTACTGATGACAACCTCTGCAGGAAGTTTGCAAAACTTATGTAGGGGAAGTTTGAGATGAGTAGTATGGGTGAACTGAAATTTTTCTTGGGACTCCAAGTAAAATAGACTGATGATGGTCTATCCATATCCCAGTCAAAGTTCACCAGGGAGATAATCAAGAAATATTGCATGGAGAATGCTTCCAACATTGGTATCATAGGAAGGTATAGTTGGCTCCCTTCTCAAGTATGCCTTTAGGAAAAGATGATCTAGGGAATCCTGTTGATCAAACTCTGTATAGAGGTATAATTGGCTCCCTTCTCTACCTCACTGCAAGTAGGCCTGACATTATATATGCAACATGTCTCTGTGCTAGGTATCATGCCTGTCCTAAAGAGTCTCACTATACTGCTGTGAAAAGAATCTTGAGATATCTTAATGACACTCTAGATCTTGGCCTATGGTACCCTAGGAATGGGGAATTTGAACTAATAAGCTATTCAGATGCAGATTTTGCAGGCTGCATGGAGGACAAGAAGAGCACTTTAGGCTCCTGTCAATTTCTATGTGGAAGGCTTGTCTCTTGGAGCAGCAAGAAACAAGCAAGTGTTGTAATATCAACAACAGAGTCAAAGTATATATCAGTTGGAAGATGCTGTGCTCAGTTATTATGGATCCAACATCAACTCCAGGACTACAATATTCAGATAAGTAGAACTCCACTCTTCTGTGATTCTACTAGTATAATTTTTATAGCTAGGAATCTTGTCTCCCATAGCAAAACTAAGCATATAGAAATTAGGTATAAGTTCATTAGAGAACATGTGGAAAGGGAAGACATTTCTCTTGAGTTTCTCTCCACAGACAAGCAAGTGGCTGATATCTTCACTAAGCCACCAGATGAAGACAAGTTCAACACCTTCAAATTTGAATTGGGTATGTTGAATCTTGTATAGCTTCAATTCTCTATTCTACCATATGCTACACTGTATATTTTGCAGGTAGAACATGCTCTTCCTCCAGATAGTGTGCAACTGTTCAGGGGGAGCTAGCCCAACATCTCAACTGGATTCAGTCATAGTGGGAAATTCTACTCCAGACAGATAGCGGGAGAAAAACCCCTCAGAATGCTACCCATTGCATAAGTAAAAAAGGGGGAGGATAGAAGTCAAGGGTTGATAAGAACAGACAAGTGGAACAGTAAGGATGACAACATTCCTGGGGGAGTAACTAATTCTCCACAGGCTAGAGAAACATGGTAACATTTCCACTCTCTACTAATGTTAAATTTTGTCTATAATCAATATGTTGTGTTGTAAATGACCTGTATTGTCTTGACTTCTTCAAATAGGGGGAGATTATTGGGTGTATTGATCCCAATATCTCAGATTTATATGAAGTCAAACGGGTCAATGATATACACACATAATGTATTTGATGTGTGCTTTAGTTTTTGCATGCAGGTAGTCCATGATTGGACATGTGAAGAAAAATGAGTTTGGAAGTAAACTCAAATTTCGTCGAGCTCAGCTCGAAGTTCGTCGAGCTCAGCTCGTTGGTCGTCGAGCTCAGCTTAAAATTCCTTGGGATAAGCACAAGAGCTCAGGTTTCAAATTTTGTCGAGCTCAGCTTGAAGTTCGTCAAGCTCAGTTTGCAATTTGTCGAGCTCAGCTTATAATTCGTCGAACTCAGCTCAACACTTGTTAAGCTAAAGCTAGAAACATCAACTAAGGCAAAAAGCGCTGAGACTGCTGAGAAGATCAGAGTTTGTCGAGCTCAGCCCACAGATCGTCGAACATAGTTAAAGCCAGAGAAAGTGACCAAGGAAAAAAGCTATGAGACCGCTAAGATAGCTGAGAAGAAGGCCTTGAGATCGCTGAGATAGCTGAGATAGCTGTGAAGAAGGTTTTGAGAGCACTGAGACAGCTGAGACAAAATTACCTGGATTTCTTTAAGTCCAGAAGCGTTGAGTGAAACAAGTTCACTCAATTCTTCTAATGAAGAAGGAAGCGCTGAGACAGTTAAGAGATAATCTGCTAAGACAGAAGACAGTCTAAGCTGAGAAGCAAAGACTGCTGAGACAGAACCGCTGAGACAGAGACTTGTCTCAGCTAATAAGAAGAAAGTGTTAAGACAAAGGCCTGTCATAGCTATTAAGAAGAAACTACTGATACCACTGAGAAAGAACCGCTGAGACAAATCCAGAGAAAATTTACAAGTCCAGAAGTGCTGAGGGCCAAGACAGAAGGCGTTGAGAGACTTAACATCACTCAATGCTTCATTGATTTCTAGAATATTTTATAAGTCCAGATGGTGATGAGCATTGCTGGCGTCATCAAAGTCAACTTACATGTAGCAATTACGGGAAAGCTGCAGTGGCGCCGAAAGTTGCCTTGTCCTTTTTTGAAAAAGGTGGGGCTCACCAAACCTTGGTTGGGCCCATATACAAGTGCGTCGTTGATTCAAATCAACACATATAAAAGTGGAAAAGAAAATGGATTAGGGTAATGAACAAAAAACAAAAGAGATCGAATGGAAAAAGAAAATTAGAGGCAGCTGGACATCATCTTCTCCACCAAGCTTGAAAGTTAAAGTTCAGCAAGGATAACCTCTAAGGCAAAGGAAGTTAGCTGAGCTCTTCAAACTTAGTAAGATAGTTCTTTCATGAACAGAGAAGCTGATTCTACCATTCAGCAAGTTGTTTGCTGCTCTTCTGTGCACCACAAAAGAGTTAGTTGTATAAGAGGACTAATTCCTTTTACAGTAAGTGTGCTGGACTGATATCTGCTCAGTCCAACAAGGTAGACTCAGAGATTTGTCTCCGAGTCAATTGTTTATTTTTCTTAAACTATTCTGTATTCTTTTCTTGTAAGATTCATTTTATCTGAATTTGAGTGTAGGGCACTTTGTGCCTGAGGTAGGTGACTAATTAGTCACTAAGGCATGTGCCCTGTTAGGGTACTGAGGTTGGATCCAAGTGTGGATCTGAGCTGTAGGGCTTAATTTCCTGGGCAGGAGAGTGTTCCTCTTTGAGGTAGGATCCAAGTGTGGATCTGATGTAGGACTGTCCTCCCAGCCTGAGTGTAGGCCTTGTACCTGAGGTAGGTGACTGGAGAGTCACTGAGCTGTAAGTGACAAGTATGTCACTGAGTTGTAGGCCTTAGAGGAGGATGAGTTGTAGGTACCTGAAAGGGTGCTGAGTTGTAGGAGTGTTGCACCACTCTGAGAGTAGGGCTATGTTCCTGAAGCTGTAGGGTTGAAGAGCCTGAGTTGTAGGCCTTATAAATAAGGCTGAGATAGGTGATCAATGGATCACTAAGACGTAAGAGCTCTATAGAGATCTGAGGTAGGAACCCTTGTGGTTCTGAGTTTAGATTCTATGAAGAATCTGAGTTATAGGCTGATGGCCTGAGGTGTAAGCTCTGAGGAGCATATCAGTGGAGTTTGTGCCTAGTCCAACAAATCAGTTGGATATGTGGGATGGAAAGTGGATGTAACCAATTAGAAAACCACTATAAATCTTTGTGTCTATTGTGTTGCTTGTTTTCTCTAAGACGAAGGCGTTGAGACCGCTGAGACAACTAAGATAGCTGAGAAGAAGGCATTGAGAGCACTGAGGCAGCTGAGACAAAACTAGCTGGATTTCTCTAAGTCCAAAAGCATTGAGTGAAGAAGGTTCATTCAACGTTTATAATGAAGAAGGAAGCGTTGAGACAATTAAGAGAAAATCCGCTGAGACAGAATATAGTCTCAGCTGAGAAGCAAATACCGATGAGACAGAACCGCTGAGACAGTGACATGTCTCAGGTAATAAGAAGAAAGTGTTGAGACAAAGGCCTGTCACAACTATTAAGAAGAAACCGCTGAGACCGCTGAGACAGAACCGCTGAGACAAATCTAAAGAAAATTCACAAGTCCAGAAGCGCTGAGAGCCAAAACAGAAGGCATTGAGTAACTAAACATCACTCAACGCTTCATGGATTTCTGGAATATTTTCTAAGTCCAGATGGTGATGACCATTGCTGACGTCATCAAAATTAACTTACATGTTGCCGTTGCGGGAAAGCTGCAGTGGCGCCAAAAGCTGCCTTGTCCTTTTCTGAAGAAGGTGGGGCTCACCAAATCTTGGGTCGGCCCACATACAAGTGTGTCGTTGATTCAAATCAACACATATAAAAGGGGGTAAATAAAAGGGATTAGGGTAACGAACAAAAAACAAAAGTGATCGAACGGAAAAAGAAAATTAGAGGCGGCTGGACATCATCTTCTCCACCAAGTTTGAAAGCTAAAGTCCAGCAGGGATTGCCGCCAAGGAAAAAGAAGTTAGTTGAGTTCTTCAAGCTCAGCAAGATAGTTCTTTCAAGAACAGAGAAGCTGTTTCTACAATTCAGCAAGCTGGTTGCTACTCTTCTATATAACAGAAAAAGGTTAGCTGTAGAAGAGGACTAATTCCTTCTACAACAAGTTTGCTGTACTAAAATCTGCTCAGTCCAGCAAGGTAGACTCGTAGATTTATCTCTGAGTCAGTTGTTTATTTTTCTTAAACTATTCTCTATTCTTTTCTTGTAGGATTCAGTTTATCTGAATATGAGTGTAGGGCACTTTGTGCCTGAGGTAGGTGACTAATTAGTCACTGATGTAGGTGCCCTGTTGGGGTACTGAGGTAAGATTCAAGTATGGATCTGAGCTGTAAGGCTTAATTACCTGAGGTAGGAGAGTGTTGCTCTCTGAGGTAGGATCCAAGTGTGGATCTGAGGTAGGGCTATCCTACCAGCCTGAGTGTAGGGCCTTATGCCTGAGGTAGGTGACTGGAAATTCACTGAGTTATAGGTGACAAGTGTGTCACTGAGTTGTAGGCCTTGGAGGAGGTTAAGTTGTAGGTACCTGAAAGGGTACTGAGTTTTTGGAGTACTACAGCACTCTGAAAGTAGGGATGTGTGCCTGAAGCTGTAGGGCTAAAGAGTTTGAGTTGTAGGCCTTAGAAATAAGGCTGAGGTAGGTGATCAGTAGATCATTGAGCTGTAGGAGCTATGCAGAGCTCTGAGGTAGGAACCCATGTGGTTCTGAGTTTGGATTCTATGAAGAATCTGAGTTATAGGCTGAGGGCCTGAGGTGTAAGCTCTGAGGAGCATATTGGTGGAGTTTGTGCCTAGTCCAACAAATCAGTTGGATATGTGGGAGGGAAAGTGGATGTACCCAATTGGGGAACCACTATAAATCTTTGTGTCTGCTATGTTGATTGTTTTCTTTCTTATTGCAGGATCTAAGGACAAGCTTTAAATAGTTTAATTTGAAAACATCAAAAGAATTGATAAAAATTCAAATACATATTCACCCCCACCCCCCTCTAGGTGATTAGCCAACCTTGAGTTAAAATAACTTTCAATTGGTATCAGAGGGATGTTACTCAAAAGGGATTTAACAATTTAAGTATTCCTCCAAGGTTAGCTATAAGATAAATAATGGGGTCTGGTGTGAACTATAAGGAATTGGAAGCCATAGAGTTACCAATCTGCAGAAAGGAAGGGTTTGGGATCTGGAAGGAAAGGGTCAAGCTATTCATAAAAGCAGCTGACCCTAGGATATACATTACAGTCAAGGAGGGACCTTTCATCCCTATGAAAGTCTCAGTTCTAGATGTCAACATCCAGATACCCAAGTCTTATGAAGAAATGAACAAATATGAGCTCCTTCTTACCTCCATGGGCAATATAGCTCAAAATATTATTGTTAGTGCAGTAGATGATTCAATATTCAAGAATCTGGTGCATTGCAAGACCTCCAAGGAGATGTGAGACATCCTAGTTGTGTTCATAGATGGGTCAGAAGATGTGAGGGATGACAGAAGGCATTGAGACACCAGACCTCTTTCAAGAGCATTGGGGCCAAGGACTCAGTGAGATGCTTGTATCTCCTGCATATGGACTTGTTTGGTCATATGCCTGTTCATAGTCTAGGTAGGAAGGTCAACACCCTTGTGGTGGTTGATGACTATTAAAAGTTTGCTTGGGTGTTCTTCCTTAGAAGAAAGGATAAAACCCTTGAAATCTTCATGAATTTTGTCAGGAAAATTCAGAATAAGCTTGCATGCTCTGTCGTCAAAATGAGAAGTGACCATGAAACTGATTTTCAGTCTGCTGCTATGACTACATTCTGTGAAGAGCAAGGGATTCATCAAGAATTCTCCTCTCCAAGAACACCCCAACAAAATGGGTTAGCTGAGAGGAAAAATAGGACTCTCATAGAAGCTGAGAGAACATTATTGAGTGACACTTCTCTCCCTGAATATTTCTGGGCTGAGGCAGTTAATGTTGTATGTCATATGCTCAATAGGGCTTCTATTACCAAATGCCACAAGAAGACTTCCTATGAGATCCTGAAGGACAAAAATCCAAACTTATCCTATTTTAAGATCTTTGGTTACAAATGTTTCATCTTGAACAATGGTAAGTCAAAAGTGACTAAGTTTACTATCAAATCCAAAGAGGGGATCTTTGTTGGGTACAACAATAATAGTAGAGCATATAAAGTCTATAACTTGACAAATCAAGTTGTAAAAGAATCTATCCATGTAGTGTTTGATGAGTCATGCATGATTGACAGTGAGCTGTCAAGCTCTTTGCCTAGCTCAACAAGTACAGAAGTCATGATGTAAAACCTCTCCATCAAAGATAAAGACCCAGATATGCAAGAAGAATGTGAAGAAGGATTCTGTCTAGAGGAAGCACAGTCCAGTCAAGCTGGAAATGAAGACCAACCTACTGAAGAAAATAATAATCAGCATGAAGTAGTTAGACTGCGCCCTGTAGTCAGATATCTAAGAGATCATCCTCCAGATTAGATAATAGGTGAGGCTAGCCAAGGTGTACAGACCAGAAGCAAGAGTCTTAACACAACTCTCTATTCCAGCTTACTGTCACAAGAAGAGCCCAAGAAATTTGAAGAATCAAATCAAGACCAATTCTGGATTGGTACAATGCAAGAAGTACTGGACCAGATCAAAAGGTGCAAGGTCTGTAAGATGGTTCCCATACCAGATTAACACAATGTCATTGGAGTCAAGTGGATTTTCAGAAATAAACTTGATGAAAATGGCATTGTAATAAAGAATAAAGCTAGACTGGTGGCCAAAGGTTATAAACAAGAAGAGGGGATTGATTATGATCAAACTTTTACCCAAGTAGCAAGGTTGGAAGCAATCAGACTGTTCCTTACATTTACAGCCTTCCAAAGATTTAAGGTAATCCATATGGATGTCAAGTCTGCCTTCCTGAATGGAGACTTGAAGGAAGAAGTTTATGTACAGCATCCTTCAGGTTTTGTAGATTCTAACTCTCTTACTGCAGTATATAGACTTAGGAAAGCTCTTTATGGGCTCAAGCAAGCCCCAAGAGCATGGTATAAGACATTGTCTACCTTCCTCATTGAGAACAAATTCTCAAGGGGGAGATAGACAAGACCCTATTCTTATGGGAATCTAAAGGCAAGATCATTCTAGTCCAGATTTATATTGATGACATAATATTTGACTCTATTGATGACAACCTCTGCAGAATGTTTGCAAAACTTATGCAGGGGAAGTTTGAGATGAGTAGTATGGGTGAACTGAAAATTTTCTTGGGACTCCAAGTAAAATAGACTGATGATGGTGTATCCATATCCCAGTCAAAGTTCACCAGGGAGATAATCAAGAAAAATGGCATGGAGAATGCTTCCAACATTGGTATCAGAGGAAGGTATAGTTAGCTCCCTTCTCAAGTATGCCTTTAGGAAAAGATGATCCAGGGAATCCTGTTGATCAAACTCTGTATAGAGGTATAATTGGCTCCCTTCTCTACCTCACTGCAAGTAGGCCTGACATTATATATGCAACATGTGTCTGTGCTAGGTATCATGCTTATCTTAAAGAGTCTCACTATACTGCTATGAAAAGAATCTTGAGATATCTTAATGGCACTCTAGATCTTGTCCTATGGTACCCTAGGAATGGGGAATTTGAACTAATAAGCTATTCAGATGCAGATTTTGCAGGCTGCATGGAGGACAAGAAGAGCACTTTAGGCTCCTGTCAATTTCTAGGTGGAAGGCTTGTCTCTTGGAGCAGCAAGAAACAAACAAGTGTTGTAATATCAATAATAGAGTCAGAGTATATATCAGTTGGAAGCTGCTGTGCTCAGTTATTATGGATCCAACATCAACTCCAGGACTACAATATTCAGATAAGTAGAACTCCACTCTTTTGTGATTCTACTAGTGTAATTTCTATAGCTAGGAATCTTGTCTCCCATAGCAGAACTAAGCATATAGAAATTAGGTATAAGTTCATTAGAGAACATGTGGAAAGGGAAGACATCTCTCTTGAGTTTGTCTTCACACACAAGCAAGTGGCTGATATCTTCACTAAGCCACCAGATGAAGCCAAGTTCAACACCTTCAAATTTAAATTGGGTATGTTGAATCTTGTGTAGCTTCAATTCTCTCTTCTAACATATGCTACATTGTATATTTTGCAGGTACAACATGCTCTTCCTCCAGATAGTGTGCAACTGTTGAGGGGGAGCTAGCCCAACAGCTCAACTGGATTCAGTCACAATGGGAAATTCTACTCCAGACAGATAGCGGGAGAAAAACCCCTCAGAATGCTCCCCATTGCAGAAGTCAAAAAGGGGGAGGATAGAAGTCAAGGGTTGATAAGAACAGACAAGTGGAACAGTAAGGATGACAGCATTCCTAGGGGATTAAGTAATTCTCCACAGGCTAGAGAAACATGGTAACATTTCCACACTCTACTAATGTTAAATTTTGTCTATAATCAATATATTGTGTTGTAAATGACCTGTATTGTCTTGACTTCTTCAAATAGGGGGAGATTATTAGGTGTATTGATCCCAATATCTCAAATTTATATGAAGTCAAACGGGTCAATGACATACACACATAATGTATTTGATGTGTACTTTAGTTTTTGCATGCAGGTAGTCCATGATTGGACATGTGAAGAAAAATGAGTTTGGAAGTAAACTCAAATTTCATCGAGCTCAGCTCGAAGTTCGTCGAGCTCAGCTTAAAATTCCTTGGGATAAGCACAAGAGCTCAGGTTTCAAATTTCATCGAGCTCAGCTTGAAGTTCATCAAGCTCAGTTTGCAATTTATCGAGCTCAGCTTACAATTCGTCGAACTCAGCTCAACACTTGTTAAGCTAAAGCTAGAAACATCAACTAAGGCAAAAAGCATTAAGACCGCTGAAAATATCAGAGTTCGTCGAGCTCAGCCCACAGGTCGTCGAACATAGTTAAAGATAGAGAAATTGACCAAGGAAGAAAGCTATGAGACCGCTGAGATAGCTGAGAAGAAGGCCTTGAGACCGCTGAGACAGCTGAGATAGCTGAGAAGAAGGTTTTGAGAGCACTGAGACAGCTAAGACAAAATTACCTGGATTTCTTTAAGTCCAGAAGTGTTGAGTGAATCAGGTTCACTCGATGCTTCTAATGAAGAAGGAAGCGCTGAGACAGTTAAGAGGAAATCCGCTAAGATAGAAGACAGTCTAAGCTGAGAAGCAAAGACTGCTGAGACAGAACCGCTGAGACAGAGACTTGTCTCAGCTAATAAGAAGAAAGTGTTAAGACAAAGCCCTGTCACAGCTATTAAGAAGAAACTACTGATACCACTGAGAAAGAACCGCTGAGACAAATCTAGAGAAAATTTACAAGTCCAGAAGTGCTGAGGGCCAAGACAGAAGACGTTGAGAGACTTAACATCACTCAATGCTTCATTGATTTCTGGAATATTTTATAAGTCCAGATGGTGATGAGCATTGCTGGTGTCATCAAAGTCAACTTACATGTAGCAGTTACGGGAAAGCTGCAGTGGCGCCAAAAGTTGCCTTGTCCTTTTTTGAAGAAGGTGGGGCTCACCAAACCTTGGTTGGGCCCACATATAAGTGCGTCGTTGATTCAAATCAACACATATAAAAGTGGAAAAGAAAATGGATTAGGGTAATGAAAAGAAAACAAAAGAGATCGAATGTAAAAAGAAAATTAGAGGCGGCTGGACATCATCTTCTCCACCAAGCTTGAAAGTTTAAGTTCAGCAAGGATAACCTCTAAGGCAAAGGAAGTTAGCTGAGCTATTCAAACTTAGTAAGATAGTTCTTTCATGAACAGAGAAGTTGATTCTACCATTCAGCAAGTTGGTTGCTTCTCTTTTGTGCACCAGAAAATAGTTAGTTGTATAAGAGGACTAATTCCTTTTACAGCAAGTGTGCTGGACTGATATCTGCTCAGTCCAACAAGGTAGACTCAGAGATTTGTCTCCGAGTCAATTGTTTATTTTTCTTAAACTATTCTGTATTCTTTTCTTGTAAGATTCAGTTTATCTGAATTTGAGTGTATGGCCCTTTGTGCCTGAGGTAGGTGACTAATTAGTCACTAAGGCAGGTGCCCTGTTGGGGTACTGAGGTTGGATCTAAGTGTGGATCTGAGCTGTAGGGTTTAATTTCCTGGGCAGGAGAGTGTTTCTCTTTGAGGTAGGATCCAAGTGTGGATCTGATGTAGGGTTGTCCTCCCAGCCTGAGTGTAGGCCTTGTGCCTGAGGTAGGTGACTGGAGAGTCACTGAGCTGTAAGTGACAAGTATGTCACTGAGTTATAGGCCTTGGAGGAGGATGAGTTGTAGGTACCTAAAAGGGTGCTGAGTTGTAAGAGTGTTGCACCACTCTGAGAATAGGGCTATGTTCCTGAAGCTGTAGGGTTGAAGAGCCCGAGTTGTAGGCCTTATAAATAAGGCTGAGATATGTGATCAATGGATCACTAAGACGTAAGAGCTCTATAGAGCTCTGAGGTAGGAATCCTTGTGGTTCTGAGTTTAGATTCTATGAAGAATCTGAGTTATAGGCTGGTGGCCTGAGGTGTAAGATCTGAGGAGCATATCGGTGGACTTTGTGCCTAGTCCAACAAATCACTTGGATAGGTGAGATGGAAAGTGGATGTACCCAATTAGAAAACCACTATAAATCTTTGTGTCTATTGTGTTGCTTGTTTTCTTTCTTATTGCATGATCTAAGGATAAGCTCTAGATAGTTTAATTTCAAAACAACAAAAGAATTGACAAAAATTCAAATACCTATTCCCCCCTCTAGGTGATTAGCTAACCTTGAGTTAAAATAACTTTCAGCCCTGCCACCACAAGATCTATTTTTCTAAGGGAGATTTAGCAATCCTTTGAGCTTTTGATCAGGTGCCCAAAAACCAATCTAAGTCTTTTGATCAGGTGACTTAAGAACCAAGGGGTTTAACTTTTGAAGGGAGGTATAACCCTGTACATAGTTTATGAAAATAAACTAAATGTTGATGATGTCTTCTCTTTCAAGATTCTCTGAGAAGACTAGTGGATTGATGTTGAAGCAAAAAAGCTCGCCCTGTGTTGAGTAGAATTTGTGATTGAGGGAGAAGCTTTTCTTCAGGGTGTAGGCCTTCAAGAATGTTGTTTCTCAAAGATGAAGACTTTGTACAAGCAGAGACTGAAGATCTAATTCTATAAGAGTATGTGTTGATCTGCAAGTCTATAAGTCAGTATATCTCGGTCTGTAACCGTGAGGCAGCAATCTTCTATACATATATATATAATGCTGAGAGGAATTCAAACATTAGAATTAATCGATTCTGAAACGTCTAAGAAATTCCCGAGAACGGTAGCTACCATGGAAATTGATTAGCTTTAAACTCTGTGATATATCCATATTTAATGCTGCATCTAAACGGCTACATTCGTTAGAATATTTTGCTTTAAATATCAGTCATAGCTGTCTATAATTAAGCCATTAAATTATTCTGCCTTCATAATGTATAATAACCTAAATTAAGCCTGAAACTGTTTTGCCTTCTGTAAATAAAACTACTAAAAACACTACAAAGAATTAGTTGAATTCAACAAGCATTTTGTTGACCTGAGCCCGAAATTCGTCGAGCTGAATCTTCTCATTTATCAACCTGAGCTCAAATTTCATCGAGCTGAACTCATCTTTCGTCGAGCTGAGCTCAGCGGTAGAACCCTGATTCGTCGAGCTGAGCATGACGTTCGTCGAAGTCAGCTCTGCTTTCATCGACCACTGCTTTGCTTTTGTCAAACTAATTTTCTGCATTCGTTGAACTAATTTTCTGCTGGAGTTCTTCTAAGGCAATAACCCTGGAAATAACCTAAACATAAACATCCTAATAGTAATCCTAGCCCAAATCAGTAATATGGTTCCAACAATCTCCCCCTATTTGGGTGAGGATACTATTTACAAAGGTAAAACACAAACATAAAATATCTAGTAGAAAAACTCTCAGCAAATATAAAAATAAAGTGTTTTGAAAGCTATAAAAATAAACACAGTTATAAGAACATAAAATCAAAAATCAAATGTCTTTCTTAGAAGCATCAGAGGTAGAGTCAGAAGATGATTTAGTAAAGATCATCATCCTGTTAGGATTTGCAGCTTCCTCTTGACTCATCTTCAGATCTTGAGAGCCAATAATTTTCAAAGAGGTAGTCCTAGGCACTACTGCCTCTGGATGTAAGCTCGTGTATTTGTCCACATTGAATAAGTTTTTCTTAGCATAACTGTCAAGCTCTTTTTGTCTGTAAGAAGACATAGTTGAGAACTGAGAAGTGTTCTTCCCTTCTGCTTTAGCTTTCTTGATTTGAGATAGAGCAATAATCTCATTGAACCTTGCCATTCTGAAGTTTGGGTCCAACTCTGGATTATAAGCTGGGGAAGGAGGCCTCTCTGGGCTTGACTGCTGCTGCTGCTGTCTTCTTTGTCCTGAATACTGCTGGCTGCTACTCTGAGATTCTAATCTTGAAGGTCTATCTTGTCTGCTCTGAGTAGGTTTAGATTGATGATGAGAAGAAGTAGACCTTTGTCAGTGAGAAATATTTCCTATTGCACCTGCTGCTGGGGGAGGAGGAGGAGGAGGAGGTCCTCTCCTAGATCTTGGAGGTGAAGAATATCTCTTCATCTTCTTCCTGTTCCTCATTTCATTTTTTGAGAACCTCATCTAGTGGGGGAGGTCTGGAGTGAGGGGTATTCCATGAAGAACATAATAAGCAATATCAGCTGTGGTTGAAGGTTTAGGAGTAATCTTTGTTGGAGCCTTCTTCAATTTTCACTTTTTAGAACTTGAGTCCTCTGACTCATCAGATTCTTCATCATCAGATTCATCTTCAGGATGATCATACAATGCATCTAAATACTTAATCAAATAAGTCTGATCAACAAACTGAGCCTCTGGCTGTACAGTTATAATCTCTTCTTCCTGCTTCATATCTTCATTAAGAAGATCATCAAGATTGGGCATTGGGGTTTCATCCTAAGTAAATGTAGAAGGGGAAGAAATATGTTCTATAATATCTGTTGTATTATCATCTGCTACTGTTATTTGAGAAACTGGAGCAATGATAGAGGAAACAGCTGAAAAGCTGGTCCTTAGTTGTTCTAAAACTGAAGGACTAATAGGAGCTGTATAACATACTATAGCCTTCGAGGGATCATGTTCAAAAACTAGATAATAGCTGTGCAAAGTATCAAAAACTGATAATAAAGAATTCAAGTTCATTGTGGGACTAATGAAAATATCACCAACAGTTATTAGTTCTGGTTTTGTTGTTTCTGCTGCTTCAACTAAAAACATTACTGTATCCACTACTGCTGCAGTAATCTGTGTGACTGGAGCTTCAACTATAACTGGAACTTCTTCATCAAACATCTCCCCCCACAAAGATCCAGAAAGACCTGAATCTAGGCCCCCAAAGAAGGGACAAGGAAGAAGAGGATAGCTGAGAAGATAGAACAGAGATAGAAGCAGCAAGAGGAGCTATAACTTCATCTATCAGCTTTTTGAGGGTCAGAGTAATAAATTAAAGAATATTTGAAGCAATGGAAGAAAAGTCCACATACATAGACTCAGGAGGAGCCTGAGTAGATGCAGAGGTAGATGGAATGCAAGTTAAAGGGATGAAAGTGTTTTCACAGTTGGAGCAGAGATAGAAAGCTTGAGGAATGGATGATGGAGGGATGACAGTTGGAGTGACATCTGGAGTGATTTTCTAGATTGGGGATTATGGTGGAGATACATGTGATTGAGGTGGAGATGAATATAATAGAGAAAAGTGAGGAGGAGAAGAGATTAATGGAGATGTAGGTGGTGACTGAATAGGTGACTGAGGAAATTGATCTGGAGATAATTGTTGTAGAGTAGAAGATTCTAGATGGAAAGAAGTGGTTGGAATATCCTCAATGAGGTGGAGTGGTGACTGAGGAGGAGGTGAATCCACATATGTAGTGGAAGAAGGAACTTGTTCAGATAATTGTAGAGAAGGTGGAGTGGATGGTCTAGGGGATTGGTGTGGAGATGGTAGAGGAGAACAATGATGTGGAGAAAAAACTTCTATTGTGGTTGGGATAAAGGTTGTAACAGCCCCTGTGCCTTCAGAAGCTGTCCTGGAGGAGGTAGCCCTGGATGGCTTAGGGATTACCCTCTCTCATCTTCCAAGTAAGGCAAAAGTAAGCCTTTTATAAGCATTGATATGAATGGTCTGGGAGACCAATAGTTCAGGACACTTGGTTTGGAGGAAGATGCCCAGAATTCTGTCATAGCTGACATCTTTCTTATTAAGTTTCTTCTTGATTGAATCAAAAGTAATTGTTCCCAAGTTCACAGTCTTCTTATTAACTAAAGCACACATCAACATAATTTGGTGCTTGGTGATATAATCATGTGCAGAATGTTTTCCTAACAGAACTTTACCAACAACGTCTGCTAAAAATTTGCACTCAATAGAAAAGTTTTTCTTTAGGAGGTGGTTAGGCTTTCCCTAGTTATGACCCATTCTTTCTAGCATTTCATCAAACTCACTACTATACATTTCTATGTCATCTTCACCATTGACAAAACCAAAAATTTCAGATAAGATATCAGGTGTTAGAGAAACCTAATTTCCTACGCGCGATCCAGTAAAAGTTGTAGGGTCTTGAATCCTTGCAGTATAGACCCATTCCTTGATTTCCAAGATGGGGAGTTTGATTCTTGTAGACATAAAATTCCCCAGATGTTATGCCTCAAACAGTTGCAATATATCCTTGAAAATCAGATCTGAATGCCTGAAGGAGTCCAAGTTTATGTCAAAACCTGCGTCAAATTTCATTCCAGAGAGAATCGCCTACAACACTGCCATTTTCCTGCAAAACCGAAAAGATCAAGCGCAAGAGACAAGAAATGGAGAAAGCGCGGGACAGAGTTCAATGAAATCCTAATTATAAGTTTTCAGAAGTTGAAAAGACGAACTCTGTCTGACGAAAAACAAAGCATCGAACCCTGTTCGATGAAAATTTTCTCAAAAGAAATGCATTTCGTCGATCTTTGGTCGACGAAAGTTTTGCAAAGGAAATGTGTTTCATCGAGCTTCATTCAACGAAAAATACTTGATACTATTCCGTCAATCTCCATTCGATAAAATAGTTTATAACGACAATTCGTCGATCTCCATTAGACGAAAAATTTCATGAAGAGTTCACAGTTTGTCGAGCTTAGTTTGATGAAAGGTGGACATCTCGTCGATCTCAAAATTAAAAGTTAATTTAATGATTTTTCATTAATCATGCCTAACTAATTTAAGAATAAAATGTGTTTCTTTGCATCTAAAGGTTTAGTAAATATGTCTGCCTTTTGAAAATCAGTAGGAATAAATTCTAGTTTAATTTTATTCTTATCTACATTATCTTTTAGAAAATGATGTCTTATTTCAATATGTTGAGTTCTATTATGTAGGATTGGATTTTGTGCTATTGATATTGCACTTGTGTTATCACGGAAAATAATAGAATTAGATAGGTTAAAACCATAATCTAGAAGCTGATTCTGAATCCACAAAATCTATGAACAGCAACTACTAGCTCCAATGTATTCAGCCCCAGCAGTTAAAGTAGACACAGAGGTTTGCTTCTTACAAAACCATGAGACAAGCCTATCACTAAGGAACTGACAAGTTCCTGATGTGCTTTTTCTGTCAATCCTGCATCCAACATATTCAACATCTGAGAATCCAGTTAACTCAAATCCCGACTCAATAGGATACAGGAGTTCTAGATTAGGGCAACCTTTTATATATCTTAAAATTCTTTTAACTAAAATTAGATGTGATTCTTTAGGATTTACTTGGAACCTAGCACAAATACATGTAACAAACATTATGTCTGGTCTACTAGCTATTAGATATAATTAGGATCCAATCATAGCCCAATATATTTTATGATCAACAGGATTTCCATATTCATTAATATCAACAACAACATTTGTAGGCATAGGTGTTTTCATGGCTGAGGTATCTGACATCCCAAATCTTTTAATAAGCTATTTAGCATACTTGGATTGGGATATGAAAATGTCATCAGTAGTTTGCTTCACTTGTAAACTATGAAAGTAGGATAGCTCATCCATGCTACTCATTTCAAACTTAGAATGCACCAGATCAGAAAACATTTTGCATAGTTTGGAATTAGTAGAGCCAAAGATTATGTCGTCAACATATATTTGTACTAGTAAAATTTTAGATTTATGATTTTTAAAAATAATGTTTTATCTATTGTGTCTCTACTAAATTTGTTCTCTAGAAAAAAACTAGCAAGTGTCTCATACCAAGCTCTTGGAGCTTGTTTAATACCATAAAGTGCTTTGTTAAGTCAAAATATAAGAATAGTGAGTTGGAGAGATAAAACCTAGAGGCTGTTCAACATAAAATTCATTTTTGAGCTCACTAGTTAGAAAGACACTCTTCACATCCAATTGATATACTTTGAATCTTTTGAATACTGCAAATACAAGAAAATTTCTGATAGCCTCCAATCTTGCAATCGGAGCAAATGTCTGGTCATAGTCTATGTCTTCCTCCTGTGAGTATCGTTGAGCTACCAATCTTGCTTTATTTCTTATAATGATTCCTTGAGCATCCAATTTTTTCTAAAGACCCATTTTGTTCTAATGACTGGATAGTCTTTGGGTATTGGAACTAAATCCCAAACTCTACATTTGTAAGACCCCTCCTCCCCGGATTCCAAAACACGGCATGAAGGGGCAGTCTTATGCCCGGAACAGCCGCCTTGCGGTAGCATTAGCACACGGGCTAACCTGTACCACAAGACGCATATCCCGCCGGCTACAACTATATCAATATAAATGCCAACCCAACCAGATAAATAAGAAAGAGAAGTCAAAATCCACACTAAGTATATAATGTCCAAAATATGAAATAATGAGAAGCTAAACATGCTTCTACAAAATATCAGAGTACAGCTAATCATTGCCCAAATGGGCTACATTAGAGTAATCAAAATACTAACATCAGTAACCGACGGTATCGACGACACCGTCACATCAGGACCTGCCGTCCTGGCCTGGCTATCCTGCTGCGTAGTCTGCGGCTGCTCTACCTGCGGCGTGACCTCCTAAAAAGGAAGACGTAGCAACCGTTAGTCGAAACAACTAAGTGGTTTCACATCCGCTCCCCCGTCGACTCCTCGGCACCGGGCGGAGAAAAGGAACAAGAGTATAGTATATAACAAGTATGCAAGTAAAGGAGTATAAGCAGGTGGCAAGGTACATGAATATAATGTATAATCTAGCATTTCTACAAGCTAACATCATATATCAACAGGTGAAAGGGAATCTACAGCAGGAAAGTAACTTAACTTATAAGAATGCTCATACAAACATATAAGTTAAGGATCTGGTTACATAAAGTAACTCATCGTATAGGAGTGACCATATAAACTTATACGATGAGGATCTTGTTGTGCAATGTTATGAAATGCTATGAATGTTATGCAATGACTCACCCATGCACACTCATGCAATTGCTATGTCGACACAGACTATAGTTCCCACTTTTCGAGCAGGTAGCTAACCTCTCAGGCATCAGCCGTCGTGGCCAGGCGGTGACAGTAGAACGGGCACTTCTATTACTAGGAGGGTATCACACTACTTCACCTAGGCCTCCGTACGCCTCAACGCTAAGAACACAATAGCGGAGCTCATGCATACTATGGCCCAGCGGGGTCTTGGGTAGATGTGCACCAAGAACACAACCTGAACTAGCCTTGCGTGACCCGAAAGGGGCCTCGGAAGAAAGCATGAGGACACAGCCCAACCGTTCGCATGGCCGGAGGGGCCTCGGGACGTGAACACCGAGGACACAGCCCAAACCGACCAAGTCTAACTATCAACTCTCGTCGGTGTGATGACTGGCGAGCCCGTAGACCTGCCACACTATCCTTAACCCAGGATTACGACACTGTGTGTCGACTCACACCACATGCAAATACCACATCAACATAACATGGAAGGGGCCTCAGAAGTAAGCACGAGGACACAGCCCGACCATCCATCCATACCTTATCACAACACAACCAAAACAAGTGACGGTCAACACCGCACTTACATCCCTTCGCAATACTACCCGTAGGGAGACGACGCTCTAGGTATTGGACTACTAGACTCATTTCATTAACCAATCATACCCATGGCCATAAACTATACATCTATATGACTTTCCAAATGATGACAATGTAATATAAACATGGTGGGCATATAAAGATCTAACACACTTTCCATTTGATAATGTCATAATATAAACATGAAGTGCCCAATTATCAATCTTTCAATTTCTACCAATTCAATTCATTTAAATAAGATTGTTTCACAATTTGATAATATGAAATCTGATTAATAAGCTACTTCAATCATGCAACAAATGAATACTCATAAGAGTTCAGCCAAGCCAAGTATCTTGCATTATTAATTCCACTGAATCAAAATCCATTTTCCATTAAGCCCAGATTTTAGGTGCAGGTTGAATCTGGACAGCAACTTCGACAGGAGATTCCCGAAGCTACAGGAATCCAGTGAAGTCGTGTAACCCCACAATGGAAAGGTCGTTCCGTGGTCTACAACTCTTGTATTCAGACCTCAACCCAGATTTGATATTATCCTATTTGAAATCGGACTTGAAGTCCGCTGCGTACAGAACACAGTTTCTGCATACGGGATTTATTGAACACCATTTTCGTTTAGACTTCCCGTGGCTACCGACTTCGCCGAAAGTCGTGCAACCATTCATTGGAAAGGTATTTTCAAGGGCTTCAACTTTTGTGTTTATCCTAAAGCCCAGATCTGGCCATATCACAACTAAAAATGGCCACGAAGCTCGTTGGGCGCAGAATACAGATTCTGCGCGCATCTTAAGGCGGAATGAACGACATCGGTTCATCTTACTCCTCAAAGCGATCTTCCCAAATCATTCCAGAAAACCTTCTCCCTTATTCACCCTCAAGAGTCCAATATCCTTCACGAAACCATCCCTTATCATCACATTGAAGAAGGGCGTGGTTGAAGAGATCTAAAACCTAAGACACAAGTCTTAGCATGGCCTTTCCTAGAAAACTCCTCCTCAGCATCAAGACTCTCTTGAGTCGATGTCTCGCCTAGGAAAATAACTATAGATCTAGCACCAAGGGAGAGAGTAGGAAACTCACATTGGCTCCAGCGGTACCACCATTTCCGGCCATGGATCTCGTAGTTCTCCTTGGCGGCATCTTCTCTTTCACGGCGATGGCGGATCTCCTCCGGTAGAACTTGCTCCAGCAGTTTTCCCTCTCAGCAGGAGTTCTCACAGGAAATAGGGGATGAAATGAGCATGAAAACGGCTAGGGTTTTCTCTCCCCCTTATATATAAAAGGTGACACGGGTAGGGACACGATCGTGTCCTTACCCTTGTCCTGCCTGGCGAAGCGGCAACGGCAGTTTCTATGTCGGTTCAATATTTGACACGGCCGTGTTCCTGGCCGTGTCCTTTGTCGTATCCTGCTCGGGTTGCATCTCGACGTTTGATTAAAATCGTCAACTGGAGCACACGGGTAGGGGCACGCCCGTGTCTCTACCCGTGTCATGTTAATCCGTCGAAGTTGACGCGCAGTTCGTCGATCTCGACACCTCTCGTCGAGTGTAACTCGACACACACGGGTAGTGACACGCCTGTGTCGTTACCCGTATCACATGATGTCGACACAGCTCATCAGTCTCGACACGGCCTGTCGAGTGTAACTCGACACACACGGGTAGGGACACGCCCGTGTCGCTACCCGTGTCACATGATGTCGACACAGCTCGCCGATCTCAAAATGACTCGTCGAGCTCAACTCGACGCACACGGGTAGGGACACGCCCATGTCGCTACCCGTGTCGCTACCCGTGTCACTACCCGTGTCACTACCCGTGTCACTACCCGTGTCACTACCCGTGTCTCTCTGCACTGATTTCTCCACTTCTCCACAAGTGCAGTCCAATTCCCTACACTTCTCAGGACTCAAGTCAACCCTCCTGACTCAAAAACACACACTAGGGGCCTAGAGCGATTCGGGACGTTACAAACCCTATAAACAAAATAAAAGATTTCGTCCCCGAAATCAGGCTTAGGCTGTGGGGAGAAAAGCATAACAGGAAATTTAACATATGCTTTTAAATAAGATTACTTTGAGCAAACAACTCCGGGTAGCGTTGCTGCATCAAATCCATTGGATCCCATGTGTACTCCTCCTTCCCATGATTCGACCATAGCACCTTCACTAAGGGAACACTTTTGCGGCGTAATGTTCTTGTCTCGCTGTCAACAATCCGCACTGGCTCTAGTCGCACAGACCTATCTGACGCCACTGCACCATCAGTAGTGGGAATATACTGGTCGGGCCGCAACAGTGCTTTTCGAAGCGACGACACATGGAACACGTCGTGGAGATTTTCTAGTTCTAGTGGTAACTCCAACCGATAGGCCAACGAGCCGATCCTTTCTAGTATAATATAAGGCCCAACATACCTTGGGCTGAGCTTTTTTCACCCCACGTACCCACGATACACCATGCATCGGCCGAATCTTGAGAAACACTTTTTCGCCCACTTGGAACTCCACCATCCGGTGCTTTTTATTATAATATTTCGCATGTGAACTTTGAGCCTCCAACATGCGATCCCGTATCAATCTGACTGCCGCATCAGTATCATCTATGTATTCGTTTCCCAATGCCTTCGGATCTTCATCTTGCACCCAAGACAAGGGAGTCCTGCACCTTCTTCCGTAAAGGGCTTCATGGGGAGTCATTCCGATGCTCGCCTGATGGCTATTATTATAGGAGAATTTCACTAGTAGCAAGAGCCTTTCCCATGGCTCTCCTCTGTCCAGCACACATAACCTCAATAAATCTTCCAGTGTCCTGATGGTCCTTTCAGACTGCTCGTCCGTCTGTGGGTGGAATGCAGTACTAAAGGTTAGGCGCGAGCCCAAATATGCCTGCACCGCCTTCCACTCCTTGGAAGTAAACTGACCATCCCGATCCGAAATAATTGTCTTGGGCATGCCATGAAACCGTACGAACTGCTCCACAAATAAGCGTACCAAAACATCCACGTGTGCTTCCTTCTTCATTGGAATGAACCGGGCCACCTTTGTCAGTCGATCCACAATAACCCACACCGAATCATTCCCGGAGCGTGAGCGAGGTAGTCCATGGACAAAGTCCATGGAGATATCCTCGAACTTCCATTCGGGGATGGGCAACGACTGCAACAAACCACCGAGACTCTTACACTCGGCCTTCACTCTTTGGCAAGCCTCGCAATGTGTAACATAGTAGCAAACATCCTTCTTCATTCCCGGCCAGCACATGGTCTTTCGTAAGCCGACGTACATCTTAGAAATACCCGGGTGCACTGAATATTGAGAGCAATGCGCCTCTCTCAAGATATCCTCCCGGATTTTACCGCCCTTGGGAATATAGAGCCGGCCACGAAAATAAACGAGGCCGTATTTTAGTGTGTACTCATCAGTGGTCCCATCTTCAATTGCCTTGATTGTCGGGGCCAAGGCCGCATCCATTCCTTGCTCCACCCAAATCCGGTCCCGGATATCACAAACTATGCTCATGCTGGCCAAATACTCCATATACTCTGTCGAAGGACCCTTGAATACTAGAGTAATTTCCATTTCCTCGATCATCCGAGTCAACTCCATACTCATCGACCGAGACTCCGGGCTAGAGCCTGGCGCTTTTCTGCTCAAGGCATCGGCTACCGAGTTCGCTTTCCCGGGGTGGTAGTTCATGGTGAACTCATAGTCGCATAGAAATTCCAACCACCGTCGTTGTCTCAGGTTCAACTCCTTCTGAGTGTGGACATACTTCAAGTTCTTGTGATCGGAAAAGATCTCGCAGTGTACGCCATATAGGTAATGCCTCCAGACCTTCAAAGCGAACACCACTGCTCCCAACTCCAAATCATGGACCGGGTAATTAATTTCATGTTTCTTTAACTATCTTGAAGCATATGCGATCACGTGCCCGTGCTGCATCAATACCGCTCCCATCCCTTGATATGATGCGTCCGTGTAAACTTGGAATCCTTCCTTCCCCGAAGGAAGTGCAAGGATGGGGGCGGAGGTAAGCCTATCCTTCGGCTCTTGAAATGCCGCTTCACATTGAGGTGTCCACTCAAATGGCACCCCCTTCTTCGTCAAGGAGGTAAGAGGAAGGGCAATCTTGGAAAATCCTTTCACAAACTTGCGGTAGTAGCCAGCAAGTCCAAGAAAGCTTCGTACATCGGCCGCCGACTTCAAGGGCGACCACTCCTTCACGGCCCGTACCTTTACTGGATCCACTGCTAATCCTGCCCCACTAATCACATGCCCCAAGAAAGCTACCTCCTTAAGCCAGAATTCACACTTGCTAAACTTGGCGTACAAGGCGTGCTCCTTCAATTTCTTCAACACCAAGGTTAGATACTCGGCATGCTCCTCCTCTGTCTTTGAATAGACCAAGATGTCATCAATAAAAACTATGACGAAGATGTCAAAATATGGTTCAAACACCTTGTTCATCAGTCTCATGAAGGCCGAAGGGGCATTTGTGAGCCCAAACGGCATTACTGTGAACTCATACAAACCATATCTCGAACTGAAGGTCGTTTTCTGGATGTCCCCTTCTTGTATCCTCAACTGATAGTATCCGGAGCGCAAATCCAATTTAGAAAACCAATGTGCTCCCACTAGTTGATCGAACAACTCGTCGATCCGAGGTAGTGGATAAGTGTTCCGCACCGTCAACCGATTGAGTTCCTGATAATCTATGCACAATCGCAGGGTTCCATCCTTTTTCTTCACGAACAGCACATGGGCTCCCCATGGTGATGAACTGGGGCGAACGAACCCTGAATCCACTAGTTCCTGTAGTTGAACTCTAAATTCCGCAAGTTATTTCGGGGCCCTTCTATACGGAGCCTTGGATACAGGCTTTGCACCTGGTACTAAATTAATCTGGAAATCAACCTCTCTATGCGGGGGCAATCTTGGCAGCTTCTCAGGAAATACCTCGGGAAAATCCCGCACTACCCGTACATCCTTTAATTCCAATGCTGCTTCCTTCAACTCGAACCAGATCATGAAGACCTCATCCCCCTTCATATGAGCCTTTACAGCCTGAACAGAAGATAATATCACACGCGGCGTGAAGCCAATACCTTGGAAGATGACGTCAGAGTCTCCATGTCTCAAATAGATCCGCTTCTCCGCGCAGTCGATCCTCGCGAAGTGCCAGTTCAGCCATGCCATGCCCAAAATGATGTCAAACTCCGGCATACTAAGAACCGTGGTCGGGGTATCGAAGGCCTTCCCATCAATAAATAACTCCAACTCGTACTTGGCGGTCGCGGTCATATCCGAGCCGTCCGGAAGGCGTACTCGTCGGGCTATGCCGGTAAAGTACATTACACCCCCCACGTCTTTTATGAAATCCTCGGACACAAATGAGTGTGAGGCACCGGTATCGAATAGAGTGTAGGCCGGTTTCTCACTAACCATTACGCCTAAGTATCAAGATTGTGAAGGCTCAAGCCAGATTCCTAGAAAAACTTAAGCAGACTAAGGATGAATGCTTAATTTCTTCCTCGTAGTCCTAGTCTTTGAGCTGGGTCCCGCTTCAATCACTCCTTCAGCGAGTCTCTTAACGCTTGTCTGAACACCCAAAATACCCGCTCCCAACCACTTTACCATATCCATTATCTCCACCAAGCACAAATCTCCTATAAACAAAAGTGGTTGCCCTAGGAAATCTGTCATGTCTATTTTCTCCGTTAGATTCAAAATCCGCTATAAACAAAAGTGCCTGCCCTAGGGGATCTCGCAAGACTTTATACCATAGTTTTACATACTTGGGGTCATCCAAACTTGGAATATCGACGTATAAAGGTATGTACCTAAGGTCAGGTTGGCTAATCGTAGGGTCAAAATTGGACAAACTTCATGTGAATTACATATGGGCACACCACTGCTTCCGCTAAGTCAGTTTGTCCCCAAACTGACTAACCAAACAGGGGTGGCACCATTGTTGAATGACTTCTTAGTTGAGGACCGTGGCAAACTGATACCATTTTGTAATACCCCTCCTCCCCGGATTCCAAAACACGGCACGAAGGGGGAGTCTTATGCCCGGAACGGCCGCCTTGCGGTAGCATTAGCACACAGGCTAACCTGTACCACAAGACGCCTATCCCGCCGGCTACAACCATATCAATATAAATGCCAACCCAACCAGATAAATAAGCAAGAGAAGTCAAAATCCACACTAAGTATATAATGTCCAAAACATGAAATAATGAGAAGCTAAACATGCTTCTACAAAATATCAGAGTACAACTAATCATTGCCCAAATGGGCTACATCAGAGTAATCAAAATACTAATATCAGTAACCGACGGTATCGACGGCACCGTCACATCAGGCCCTGTCGTCCTGGCCTGGCTGTCCTGCTGCGTAGTCTACGGCTGCTCTACCTGCGGCGTGACCTCCTAAAAATGAAGACGTAGCAACCATTAGTCGAAACGACTAAGTGGTTTCACATCTGCTCCCCGGCGACTCCTCGGCACCGGGCGGAGAAAAGGAACAAGAGTATAGTATATAACAAGTATGCAAGTAAATGAGTATAAGCAGGTGGCAAGGTACTTGAATATAATGTATAATCTAGCAGTTCTACAAGCTAACATCATATATCAACAGGTGTAAGGAAATCTACAGCAGGAAAGTAACTTAACTTATAAGAATGCTCATACAAACTTATAAGTTAAGGATCGTGTTACATAAAATAACTCATCATATAGAAGTGCCCATACAAACTTATATGATGAGGATCTTGTTGTGCAATGTTATGAAATGCTATGAATGTTATGCAATGACTCACCCATGCACACCCATGCAATTGCTATGTCGACACAGACTATAGTTCCACTTTTCGAGCAGGTAGCTAACCTCTCAGGCATCAACTGCTGTGGTCAGGAGGTGACAGTAGAACGGGCACTTCTACTACTAGGAGGGTATCACACTACTTCACCTAGGCCTCTGTACGCCTCAACGTTAAGAACACAACAGCGGAGCCCATGCGTACTATGGCCCAGCGGGGTCTTGGGTAGATGTGCACCAAGAACACAGCCCGAACTGGCCTTGCGTGACCCGGAAGGGGCCTCGGAAGAAAGCACGAGGACACAGCCCAACCGTTTACATGGTCGGAGGGGCCTCGGGACGTGAACACCGAGGACACAGCCCAAACTGACCAAGTCTAACTGTCAACTACCATCGGTGTGATGACTGGCGAACCCGTAGACCTGCCACACTATCCTTAACCCAGGATTATGACACCGCGTGTCGACTCACACCACATACAAATACCACATCAACATAACATGGAAGGGGCCTCGGAAGTAAGCACGAGGATACAGCCCTACCATCCATCCATACCTTATCACAACACAACCAAAACAAGTGACGGTCAACAGCGCACTTACATCCCTTCGCAATACTACCCGTAGGGAGACGACGCTCTAGGTATTGGACTACTAGACTCATTTCATTAACCAATCGTACCCATGGCCATAAACTATACATCTATATGACTTTCCAAATGATGACAATGTAATATAAACATGGTGGGCATATAAAGATCTAACACACTTTCCATTTGATAATGTCATAATATAAACATGAAGTGCCCAATTATCAATCTTTCAATTTCTACCAATTCAATTCGTTTAAATAAGATTGTTTCACAATTTGATAATATGAAATCTGATTAATAAGCTACTTCAATCATGCAACAAATGAATACTCATAAGAGTTCAGCCAAGCCAAGTATCTTGCATTATTAATTCCACCGAATCAAAATCCATTTTCCATTAGGCCCAGATTTTAGGTGCAGGTTGAATCTGGACAGCAACTTCGACCGGAGATTCCCGAAGCTATAGGAATCCGGTGAAGTCGTGTAACCCCATGATGGAAAGGTCTTTCCGTGGTCTACAACTCTCGTATTCAGACCTCAACCCAGATTTGACATTATCCTATTCGAAATCGGACTTGAAGTTCGCTGCGTACAGAACACAGTTTCTGCATACGGGATTTATTGAACACCATTTTCGTTTAGACTTTCCCGTGGCTACCGACTTCTTCGGAAGTCGTACAATCATTTGTTGGAAAGGTATTTTCAAGGGCTTCAACTTTCGTTTTTAGCCTAAAGCCCAGATCTGGCCATATCACAACTAAAAATGGCCACGAAGCTCGCTGCGCGCAGAATACAGATTCTGCGCGCATCTTAAGGCGGAATGAACGACATCGGTTCATCTTCCTCCTCAAAGCGATCTTCCCAAATCATTCCAGAAAAACTCCTCTCTTATTCACCCTCAAGAGGCCAATATCCTTCACGAAACCATCCCTTATCATCACATTGAAGAAGGGCGTGGTTGAAGAGATCTAAAAGCTAAGACACAAGTCTTAGCATGGCCTTTCCTAAAAAACTCCTACTCACCATCAAGACTCTCTTGAGTCGATGTCTCGCCTAGGAAAATAACTATAGATCTAGCACCAAGGGAGAGGGTAGGAAACTCACATTGGCTCCAGCGGTACCACCATTTCCGGCCATGGATCTCGTAGTTCTCCTTGGCGGCATCTTCTCTTTCACGGCGATGGCGGATCTCCTCCGGTAGAACTTGCTCCAGCAGTTTTCCCTCTCAGCAGGAGTTCTCACAGGAAATAGGGGATGAAATGAGCATGAAAACGGCTAGGGTTTTCTCTCCCCCTTATATATAAAAGGTGAAACTGGTAGGGACACGACCGTGTCCTTACCCGTGTCCTGCCTGGCTAAGCGGCAACGGCAGTTTCCATGTCGGTTCAATATTTGACACAGCCATGTTCCTGGTTGTGTCCTTTGTCGTGTCCTTCTCGGGTTGCATCGCGACGTTTGATTAAAATAGTCGACTGGAGCACACGGGTAGGGACACGCCCGTGTCTCTACCCGTGTCATGTTCATCCGTCGAAGTCGACGTGCAGTTCGTCGATCTCGACACCTCTCGTCGAGTGTAACTCGACACACACTGGTAGTGACACGACCGTGTCACTACCCGTGTCACATGATGTCGACACAGCTCATCAGTCTCGACACGGCCTGTCGAGTGTAACTCGACACATACGGGTAGGGACACGCCCGTGTCGCTACCCGTGTCACATGATGTCGACACAGCTCGCCGATCTTGACATGCCTCGTCGAGCTCAACTCGACGCACACGGGTAGGGACACGCCCGTGTTGCTACCCGTGTCGCTACCCGTGTCACTACCTGTGTCACTACCCGGGTCACTACCCGTGTCATCACCCGTGTCACTACCCGTGTCACTACCCGTGTCTCTCTACACTGATTTCTCCACTTCTCCACAAGTGCAGTCCAATTCCCTGCACTTCTCAGGACTCGAGTCAACCCTCCTGACTCAAAAACACATACTAGGGGCCTAGAGCGATTCGGGACGTTACAACATCTCTCAAATTGATTGAGTCCCTCTTACATTGCAATGATCCGGTGAGGATCTTGTTCAGCATCATTGATGGATTGAGGATCAAATTGAGAAATAAAACAAGCATGCATCTGATCTTGATTCAATTGATTCCTTGTTTGAACATAAGCTGATATGTCTCCAATCAATTGAGATCTAGGGTGATCTCTTAGTGTGACAAGATCAACAGGTAGAGTTGCCTCTTCAGTTGTTTGTGGTGCTAATTCCTTTGTTGGAATTTCATTTGCCACAATATTTTCAACAAATATTTCTTCATCATCTTCATCACTGACATCAGCAATCTGTTGAGAAGGATGTGTTGAATCCTCTTGTGTTAGAATTAAATCATCCAATTTCTCAGACAGATTTGGTACCTGAAAATTTTGTATGGTAGAGGTGTCTCTCTCTCCTTGTAAAACATATTAGTCTCATCAAAAGAAACATGTACAAATTCTTCCATTTTAAGGATTGATTTATTAAATACTCTATAAGCCTTGCTGACTTGAGAATATCCAAGGAAAATTTCTTCAGCAGCTTTCGCTTCAAATTTCCTTAAATGTTTCTTATCATTATTATGCACATAACATTTGCAACCAAAAACTTTGAAATAATCAACTTTAGATTTCTTATTCTTAAGTAATTCATAGGGAGTCTTACCCTTTAGTTTATGAATCAAACTCCTGTTAAGAACATAGTTTGATGTGCTTACTGCCTCTGCCCAAAAGGATAAGGGCAAGTGAGCATCTGCAAGCAATGTTCCAGCAGATTCAATTAGGGTTCTATTTTTCCTTTCATCTATCCCATTTTGTTGAGGAGTTCTAGGAGCAGAAAAATAATGCCTGATACCTTCCTTCTCACAGAATTCTTGCATCAGAAGAGATTCAAACTCAGTACCATGATACCTTCTGATCAATGCAATCTGAGGAGAGTACTCAATCTTGATGCTCTTAAGAAAGTCTGTAAGAATTTTAAAGTTATCTGACTTGTTTCTCAAAAAGAACACCCATGTGAATCTAGAGAAATCATCAATAATTACTAAAGTATAAGACTTTTCTCCCAAACTTTGTACTGCAATAGGTCCAAAAAGTTCCATATGTAGCAAATACAAAATCCTATGTGAATCACTTTTAGAGATTGATTTGAAGCTATTTTTGGTTTGTTTGCCTAATTAACAAGCCATGCAAAGTCCTTCCTTCTTATATGAACCAGAAGGTAGTCCTCTAACAAGGTTGTTCTTAGATAATTTAGCAATTGTCCTAAGGTTTACATGTCCTAATCTCCTATGCCATAGTTCATTAGATTTACTAATATGATAAAACATGCAAGTTTCTGATTTGGGTGAGTTAAAATTTACTAAGTAAATATTACCTTGTCTAACTCCTATTAAAACAGTTTTGTTATAAGAAGATGTAATAGAACATGATAAATTGTTAAAAGATACCGGATAACCTTCATCATATAATTGACTTATGGATATAAGGTTATGCTTGAGACCTTTCACATAAGCTACCTTCTTGAAGGTAACTGCTCCAAGCTTGACATTTCCATAGCCTTTTGTCTGGCCACAGTTCGAGTCTCCAAAAATGACTTTAGGTCCAAGCTTAGCTTTATAGTCACTTAAGTTCTCTTTTGTGCCTGTCATATGTTTTGAGCAACCACTATCCAAATACCATTATTCCTCTATGGTAGGATAGTTCTTTTTCTGCATCAAAACAAATTAGATGTTTTTGACCCAGGTTACCTTGGGTCCAATTTTCTTGACATAATGAAAATTAGAAATGTAAGAATACTCAAGTTGATCCTTGTAATCTACTGGATGATATCTCCTAGGAGGAATAATCCACTATGAAAAAAATTATAAATTCTTGTTTTTGATTATATTGTTGAAAAGATTTAAAATTTCTGGTGGAAAAATTTGGGTTCGACGAATTAAAATGAGTTCGTCGATCTGAGTTCGACGAATGGAAATAAGTTCGTCGAACTCTGTTCACAGAAAAATATTGATTATGTTCTGTGTTCCACATTCGTCGATCGCAGTTTGACGAATCAGATTGTTTTCATCGAGCGCCATTTGAATGAATATTATATTCAAATTCTCTGTTCATAGTTCATCGTTCTCTATTTGACGAAAAGTGATTATTTCGTCGAGCTGGGTTTGACGAGTTATTTTCAACATATTTTTTATGAAAATTTTTACTTTGATTTTCTTTATACTTTTGTAAAATTTCAGTGGCTTTCTCTGTAATTTGTAGGACTTCTTTTCCTTTAGTAGAAACAAATTTTATAGGTGTAGATAATATATTTTCTGTAAAGGAATAAACTGACTAGATGAAGCCCCCAAGCCCAGTTTGCCATTGAGCCTAACATTAACTGTGCTTGTGATATCCATCAGTTTGATGCTTCTCCCATTAAAGGACTCTTCAAACTTTTTAACCTCATTTAACTTGTTTTCAAAAGAGTCTATTTGTTCATTAGCATTTTTTAAATTTTCTTTAAGTTCAAGATTTTCGGAAGAAAGATTGTCTAATTCAGTTAGTTTCTCTATGAGAAGTTTTATTTCCTTCTTAGATTTTATTAAATCTTTACATAGTAATTTGAAATCTAATTTAAACTGATCTAAAGTAAAATCAAGTGAAGAGATTACCTGATGTTCTTTAGATTCTGATTCAGCATTAGAGTTACTGCATGATGCATTGATTGCCATTAAGCAGGCTTCCTTATCCCTTGATTCTTCTTCATCTTCACTTGAGCCGGATGAAGTTTCAGATTCTGTTTCTCTCCAATTTTTAGCTACAAAGCCCCTCTCCTTCTTTTTGTGTTTCCTAGAGGAGGGTTTGTTGGAGTGTTTCTTATAGTATTTTTCTTTCTTCTTATCCTTCTTCTGATTCTCAGGATATTCTGGAAGAATATGTCCGGGTTTCCTGCACCCATAACACACAACTTCTTTAGTGGATGTCTTGTCATACCTTGATTTGTCATTGTCTATGGAAGATCTTCTTCTGAAGTCCTTTCAGGAAATCTTACAAAATCTCTTGGCCAAGATACCTATAAGATCATCATTCTGTGGAAGAGCTTCTGCTTTTTCTGTTTCTTGAAAAGCAATACTTTTCTCTTTCCTTACTATGGATGAAGAATTCTGTTCAGCTTCTCTGGTTCTGATAAGCTGCTCATAAGATTTGAGCTTGCCCAACATGGTCTCAGTTAAAATTTCATTTAAACTTCGGGCTTCTTTGATTGGCCAGATCCTTGAATCCCATGTACTAGGAAAACACATGAGGATCTTATCATTGACCTCTGTGAATGTGATATCCTTTTCCAAAGTCTTCAGTTCGTTAATGATGAGACTGAGCTTTATGTATATGTCAGCTACTGATTCAGATTCTCCCTTCTCGAAGTTCTCATATTGGGAGATAAGGTGTGATCTTCTATCTTTCCTTTCGTCATCAGATATAGCAACCATTGTGTTGAGGGAGTTCCAGATGTCCCTTGTTGAAGAGCATTCAACAACCTTCTGGAATATGTCATCTGACACTGTCTGAGCTAATATGTTCATAGCTTTGGCATCAGCATTGTTTGCTTTCTTTTGGGATTCTATCCATTTAGGAGGTGGTACAACACTTGCACTTGTTGTTGACACTAGTGGAGGTGGACCCGTCAAGATGGAGTTGTAGATATCTTCATCAATAGAGTTCATATAAAGTCTAATCCTTATCTTCCATAGTACAAACTTATTTAGATTGCACACATGAGGTCTAGTACTTGAATATTCCATATTTTGTGTCATGATAAATTTCTAGTTAAAAATAGAATCTATCAGATATTATGGTTCAGGTGTTAGCCTATAAAATTAAACAACCAACCTCTGATACCAATTGAAGGTGGCCTCTAATACTAATTATAAGAGAGGGATAGATCTACTTTACACTAGAGGGGGTGAATAGGGTATTTTAAAATCTTGATTTAGCTTTATAGTAGATTTAAAAACTAGTGATATATATAAGCAATCATAGCACATAAATAAAGAGAATGACAATCACAGACGACACAAGTAAATTTATAGTGGTTCCTGCTGGGTACTATATCCACATTAACCCAGATTTGATGAAGTCACCCTGGAACTAAGATGAATTAGATTGTATTTGATGTTTTGTTTGAGTTATGTGGTTGCAGGATTCCAATGGGAAGTGTAGACCAATGTCAGTCTACAATAGGTCACCAAACACAGGACCATGCAATGTAATCCCTCATTGTATGATCCAAAGTGTCGACCCATGTGTAGCCTCTCTATTGGGATACACTTCATATTCAAGCACTTGGACTATGAGAATAGAGTTGAATGCTGGTTTTACCTAAGAAGAAAGAATTTCCACCTTGAAAATTTTTCTAAGTATTCTACTCATGTAGGTCATTAACTTCTCGAGTAGATTACTTGCTTTTTACTCGAGTCAAAATTCCTATACTCGAGTAGATCATTCTTCTTACTCGAGTAGTACAAATTTCACTCTCCAAGTTTTTCTAAGTAAAACACTCAAGTGAGTATATATATACTCGAGTAGTTGTAGATTCTGACTCGTGTAACTATTTTATATCTCAAGAGTAAATTTTCTATATACTCGAGTAGTATAAGTTATATACTCGAGTAGTTCACTTACTACTCGAGTAGTTCAAGCTTCATACTCGAGTAAACTAAATTTCTCTTCTCCTAAAAAAATTATGTCATTTACTCGAGTAAGTCTTTTCCATATACTCGAGTAGATTTTATCCTCTCGAGTAGTTCAGTCTGACTACTCGAGTAGCTCATTTTCCAGTGTTCAGAAATTTTTTTAAGTCCTTTCACTCGAGTAGTTCGTCAAACCACTCGAGTAGTTTTTCTCACCTACTCGAGTAGTACAACTTGTACTCGAGTAGTTCAACTCCACTTCCCGTGAAACTTTTCTGCATACTTGAGTAGATCTTCTAAGTACTCGAGTAGTTGATTATATGTACTCGAGTAGTTGTCTTCAACCTACTCGAGTAGTCATGAATTATATACCCGAGTAACATTCCTTTACTTAATCGAGTAGTCCTTTACCGACTCGAGTAGTTATATACCTACTCGTGTATATCACCACCTTTTCTCTGAAATTCTTCGAAGTCCATAATTGACAGATTTTCAAATCTCGTGACATGATTGGTCCACGTGTATATCATTAAGACTGATTATGACCGTTATTCAAAATCTTATATAAGGTCCTGTCTAATCGACAAACCCTAACAATAACAATAAGCTTTCAAGATCAAAAATTATTGAGAAAGTTTTGCAGCCGTTTTCTCTCTCCAAGTTGTTGTTTCCTCTCTCTCTCTTCACGGAAAGAAAGCCGTCGCCGCCGTTGTTTTTCTCCAGCAAGGGTTTCAATTTTCAGAGGAATCAGACTGAAGAAGTTTTACAGATCGAGATCGTTTCTTAAGTGCTCATCCTCTTCCCGATCGTGTAAGACAAAGAAGAATCTAGATCTATTGCCGAGATTTTCTTCATCTTTCTGAAATTGCCGCAAAGCTTACAAGAAGAAGATCCCGGTTGCTTGCTTGCAGATCTGATAGAGAAATCATTATTTGTATTTTCTAAAACAATTTCCATTCTTGTAGGAGAAGTTTTCTCCGAGTGTAGGAGTTTTCAACTCCGAGTTTATATGAAGTTTTGCCTTCCGAGTTGTAGATCCAGTTGGTTGGATTGAGATTGTAGGAACTTTGTTCCGAGGGTAGGATTGATTTTCAATCCAAGATAGTGGAGTAGCCGAGCCTAGTATATTGCTAGATCGGTGAGGGAAAGTAGATGTACCCAAGATCGGAGAACCACTATAAATCTTCTCTCGTCTGTGATAATTTGGTAGATAGATCTGTGCTTTGTTCTGAGATTTTTTTTTCCCGCAAAAGACGCGCAACTCACCTATTCACCCCCCTCTGGGTGATTTAGGTCAACAACTATTATCTTTCAATTGGTATCAGAGGGAGGTTGATCGTTAAAAGGTTAACACCTTGATCAAATCCTTCAATAGTTTCAGCTGAGATCTATATACCATGGACAAGGCACATGATTTTGTCAAGCTTCTCCTATGTAATAAGAACAACTTTCCCATGTGGAAAGAAAAAATTAAATTCTTCATGGAGGTTGTGGATCCGAGGATCTTCATGATAGTTGAAGAAGCTCCTTATATCCCTATGACTATATCCACTATAGATCCTACCAAGAAGGTTACAAAGAAGCTGATGGATTTAGATAAGGATGAGATTGCACTTGTCTCACTAGACAAGAAAGCTAAAAACATTATAGCAAGTGCAGTTGATGACTCAATGCTACAGAACTTAATCTACTGCCAATCTGCAAAGGAGATGTGGCAGTCCTTATTTACCTTGATGGAAGGTACAGAAGAAGTGAGGGATGATCGGAGATCCCTCCTCAATCAGAAGTATGAAGCCTTCCGACAGGGAAGCAAAGAGACCATTGCTGATACCTTTGAGAACTTTTTTAAGATAGTGAATGGCCTAAGAGTCTATGGCAGAGTATTCACTAACGGAGAACTGAATGACAAGTTCCTGAGATCCCTGACCAAAGAATGGGGCAACAAGGTCTGTGTCATTCGGAAGTTTGGGAAGCTGGCTGAGACGGACCCACAAAATCTCTTCGGGAAGCTTATGTCATATGAGCTTCAACTCAACACCGGGAAAGCTGAAGAAGAGAAGAGCAGATATGCTCTCAAATAAAAGTATGTTGCTCTAAAGGCAGACACCTCTAGAAAGACAAAGGCTGCCTCTCCTGCTCCAGCTCCAGAAATTAGTGAAGAAGAAGAAACTTCAGAGCCAAGTACCTCAAGCTCTGAGCTATCAGAAGGAGAGTTCTCACTGCTCTCACGTCAGTTCAAGAAATTCTTAAACAAGAAGAAGCAATGGAAAGGTAAGGATGCCTCCTATAGAAGATCATGACATGATGGTGATCGGCAAAGAAAAGGCTCAAGTAGCAATGATAGGTATTCCTCTAAACAGAACAAATATGTTTCGACTGACATTATTGGCTATTATTGTAATAAGCCAGGACATGTCATCGCCTACTGCCCTCATAAGAAGAAGCAGGGTGGTAGAAGAGAAGAAAAGAAATCCTCGTACAACAAAAAGAGGAAAGAGAAGAGCCTGATAGCCAAAAAGAGAAAGACTCTTCGTGACTCCGACTCATCTGAGTCGAGTGAAGAAGAAGAAGCTTATTTTGGGACTATGGCTCAAACAGATGATGATCAAGAGCCCTAGTTCACTGGGAAGGTAAACTCTCATACCCCACTTTCAGATTCTGAAGTATCTGAACATGATTGTGAGGATAGCTCCTCTGACGATGAGTAGGAACTAATGGCCCAGTACAAGGAGTTAATCATGGTTTACGACAAATGTCGTCGAGTTGTGAAGACTCGGGCTAAAGAGATCAAATCTCTGAAATCCGAAGAGAGCATATTGAGAGAGAAAGTCGCAAAGACTGACTCCCTCGAAGAAAACTTCAATAATGCTATTGAAGAATATAACAAGGCTCTGGAGCACCTTGACCTCAAAGAGAAAATCATCAAGGAACTGGAGGGACACCTTGCCGCTGAAAAAAACTTGTTGAAAGTTTTTCGAAGCTCAAGACGGTTCTTCCATTCGTTGCTGAATTCTCAGCCAAGGCCAAGGGTGCCAGATTAGGCCATGAAGAAGCTCCTAGAAAATCCTCTAGGAGAAATAAGGCCCAACGGAAAAATAAATCCACCAAAAAGTCCTTAGCCAAAGAGAAGGGGAAAGCCCCTCAAGATCAGACTACATTCAAGAAAGTCATCTTTCCATCAAATGAGTTTGATCTTGACTCATCCTACGGGCACTTTGCTAGGCCTACCTATGTAGAGCCAATGTCCCGCTATCAAGGGTGGACTCGCCCCAGAAACTTCAGTGAAAGTGTCTTTAAGGCACCTTATGAAGAAGTTGTCCTTAAGAGCTATGGCCCTGTCAATCATGGTCATAACTTCAAGAAGGCACCAAATCCAAAGCCCGTTGTGGAAAGGCCTCCTAAGGAGAAGAAGACATGTGATTGTCATTATCACGAAGCTTCCTCCTCCAAGAATGCTGACCCGGCTAGACCAAATTTCCAAAAGGTCAAGCTAGAGATCATGAGGCAAAGGTATAACAAATTTGACTGTTGGTGTTGTGGCAAGGTTAGTCACTTCGCCATTGATTACTGGTTCAATCCCAAAAACGCTGCAACTCCTCATGTCAGCAATATGAGAAAGACCGTTCATAATGCTAACACTCACAGGGGGAGTACTCTAACCCGAGACCAAGGAGCCAAACGTGTTTGGGTTCCTAAGGCAAATAGATTATGATTGCAGGTATGTCCAAAGGCCAACAAAATTCCAATCTGGTATTTGGATAACGGATGCTCTCGACATGTGACCGGGACTAGAAGCCTTATTCAGAACTTCACTCCAGTTGTGAACGGACCAAAGGTCATCTTTGGAGGTTCAGACCGAGGAATTACATGAGGCTATGGTATGATTACTAACAGCAATATATCCTTCTCGGATGTGTCTTATGTCGAAGGATTGGAACACAATCTCATAAGCATAAGCCAACTCTGCGATAAAGGATACATAGTTGAATTTCATGCTGATAAGTGCCTGATAAAATCCGTTGACAATATGGAAACGATTCTATCCGGCACTCGAAGAAGGAATATTTTCTGTTTGAATTTCATTTGTATAGATTCCTCTACACCAGTGTGCTTTTTAGCAAAAGATAGTGCGTCTCGTGGTGACCAATAGCATAAGAGACTAGCACATATTAATTTCAAAACTAATAATATATTATTTTCAATAAACTTAGTATGTGATGTCGCAAATGTCAAGTACGTCAAAGATAAACCTTGTCATGCATGTGTAAAAGGCAAGCAAACAAGGGCTACCTTTAAAAGCGTTATTGGCAAAGATTCTAATAGATGTCTTCATCTACTGCACATGGACTTGTTTGGTCACCTGCAAATTAGAAGTTTGGGAGGTAAGGATTATACGCTAGTAATTGTTGATGATTACTCGCGCTTTGCGTGGGTGTTCTTTCTGAAACACAAGTCAGATACCTTCGACATCTTTACTAATTTTGTCAGGCAAGTCCAAAATGAGTACAACTGCTCCATAGTCAAAATCAGAAGTGGCAATGGAACAAAGTTCAAGTCTAGAGCTATGACAGAATTTTGTGAAAGCATAGGTATCTTTCATGAGTTTTCTTCTCCTCGCACTCCCCAACAAAACGGAGTGGCCGAGAGAAGGAACAGAACACTCATAGAGGCCTACAGGACAATGTTGAGTGATGCTTCACTTCCGGAGTACTTCTGGGATGAAGCCGTCAACACTGCATGCCACGTGCAAAATCGAGCACTCATAAACAAAAACCACGATAAGACACCTTATGAACTTCTAAAGGGCAGGAAGCCAACCATCTCATACTTTAGAATCTTTGGTTGTAAATGCTTCGTACATAACAATGCTAAGTATCATACCACCAAGTTCAGTGAAAAGAGTTTTGAAGGTATTTTTGTAGGTTATAGTAGCCATAGTAAGGCATATAGAATATTTAATAGAAAAACCCTGGTGGTAGAAGAATCAATACATGTTGTATTTGATAAGACGAGCTTGCTGCAAAGTAATCCGTCTAGTGTGCTCATTGATGATGCAGGTGCAAAGCTAGATGAAATCAACCTGAAAGAGCCCAATGAGGAAAAAGATGAAAAATTCTTTAAGATCACCACTCCAACCCTTATTGGGGAGGTAGATGATCAAAATGAAGAGATCGTCCAAGTTGAAGAAGTCACTCCGGTGATTGAAGATAATCCAGATGCAAGAACTTTAGAGCTCAGACATCTAAAGGATCACCCCATGGACCAGATCATAGGAGATCCTTGGGACGGTGTCAGAACTCGAAGAGGTACAACTAATGAGAATTTATATCTGAGTTTTCTCTCACAGGTTGAACCGAAGAAGTTTGAGGAAGTAAACTCGGACGCATCGTGGATACTGGCTATGGAAGAAGACCTAAATCAGTTCAAGCACTGCAATATATGGAAACTTGTTCCAAGACCCAAAGGAAAGAACGTCATTGGAACAAAATGGGTCTACAGGAACAAGATGGACGAAGACGGAACGATCATAAAGAACAAGGCCAGACTTGTCGCTAAAAGCTATCGTCAAGAAAAAGGAATTGACTTCGACCAGACATATGCTCCAGTGGCAAGGCTGGAGGCAATAAGGTTGTTCCTAGCATATGCTGCATTCAAAGGCTTCACTGTCTATCAGATGGACGTAAAGTCGGCCTTCCTAAATAGTAACATTAAGGAGGAAGTGTATGTGGAACAACCTCCAGATTTCGTTGATCCTAACTTTTCTGATTATATCTATTTCCTGCACAAGGCCCTATATGGTCTGAAATAATCTCCTAGAGCTTGGTATGAGACGTTGTCTACCTTTCTACTTGAGAACAAGTTCACAAGGGGAAAGATATACAAGACATTATTTCTTAGGGAAATAAAAGGCAAGATTTTGCTAGTGCAAATCTATGTGGATGACATTATTTTTGGCTCTACATATGACAACCTCTGCAAAAAGTTCTCAAAACTTATGCAAGGGAAGTTTGAAATGAGCAGTATGGGCGAGCTGAAGTATTTCTTAGTACTTCAGGTGAAACAATCTGAAGATGGAATTTTCATCTCGCAGACCAAGTTCACCAAAGAGTTGATTAAGAAATTCAGAATGGAGAACGCAACCTCTATGAGGACTCCAATGGGCTCAACTATGTCTCTGGACAAGGATGAAAAAGGGAAACCTTTTGATGAAACCAAGTACAGAAGCATAATTGGATCCTTGCTCTACCTTACTGCTAGTAGACCCGACAAAATATTTTCAACATGTGTCTGTGCTAGATTTCAGGTGAACTCTAAGGAATCTCACTACGCTGCTGCAAAGCGGATTTTGAGATACCTTAAAGGTACACCAAATCTTGGTTTATGGTACCCAAGAAGTAATGACAGCGAACTAATTGGTTTTTCAGATGCAGATTTTGCAGGAAGCAAAGATGATAGGAAAAGCACCTCTAGGACTTGCCAATTCTTTGGAAGAAGGCTAATCTCCTGGAGTAGTAAGAAGCAAAACTGTGTCGCAATCTCAACGGCCGAGTCAGAGTACATCTTTGCAGGCAGTTGTTGTGCACAGTTACTCTGGATAAAGAATCAATTTGAGGATTATAACATAAAGTTCAAGAATATCCCATTATTTTGCGACTCTTCCAGCGTAATTGCAATAGCCAACAATCCAGTCTCGCACAGCCGGACAAAGCATATCTAGCTAAGGTATCATTTCATCCGGGAGCATGTAGAGCATGGGGACATAGATCTCCAATATGTCTCCACAGACAGGCAAGTTGCAGATATTTTCACGATGCCGCTGGACGAGACCAAGTTCTCACTCTTCAAAATGGAACTTGGGATGCTCAACAAAGAAGATTAGAGAAGGTTGGATTTAAAGAAAGCAAAGAAAATTAAAGAGCTAGTCAAAATTTGGCATTTCAAAAAAAAAATTCTTTCTGACTCGAGATAGACTTGACCTACTCGAGTAATCAAAGGACCTACTCAAGTAACTTCTATTGACCTACTCGAGTAATCAAAGGACCTACTCGAGCAACTTCTATAGACCTACTCGAGAACTCTCTATCTACTCGAGTACATCTTTTATCTCTCGTGTATGTGCCACCTTGATTTCAAATTTTCTTAGACGCCAACCAAGGCTTATGCCGCCTTTTGTTTATGGTTTAAATTATTTCCTTCTAGATTAACTAGACTTAAACCTAGGGTTTATAAATACGAAATTCTGAAAATCTCTCTACACGAAATCATTTCACTCTCTCGTGTACCCGGCTGCCGTTTCATCTTCCTTCAAGAAGTTGCAGAGCCGCATCATCTTCCCCTCTTCCCGTCAAGCAAGAATGATTGCCGCCTCCTCCAAGATCGGCGTGGGATCGGAACTAGTTGCCGCAGGGATTGCAGAACTGTCTGATGATTTCCACAATTTGTTGATTCTACTAGACACCACATGGCTATCTTTCATCCTGTAAGAACCGTGCTGAGTCCTTTTCCCTAAAGTAACAGAATTCTTCAAGAACCTTAAAGTCAAACGACATGGACAACTTCTGAAATCCAAAGTGAAAGGTATGAAAATCAAACTCACAAAGACTATCGTCTCTCAACTTCTCAGATTACCGATAGTGGACGAAGAATATAACCTAGATGAAGATGATTCTGACAGAACATGCCTATTCTGTGGCATTCCGGCTGAAGCTCAGTACATCAAATGCTCCGATATGAATGCAGAGGGAAAATTTCTTGTTGATGTCATCGGGAAAATCTTGCTCTGCAAGACTAATTCTATAAGAGATATTCCTCTGTACTTCTTTGATATCATGCAAGCTATAGTATGCCGCAAACAGTCCCAATTTGGGTTGATGATTCTTGACAAAATCAAGGACAGTGTTAAACCCCTCAATTTTGCCAGGATCATCTCTGTCCTCCTCAATGAGTTAAATCCTCAGCTATTCAACTTCTCCAAAGGGACCCCTCTTCACCACATGAAGAAGGTCTCAATTCAGTCCATTCAAAGATGGGAGTTAAAACTGAATAATGTTGCCCAAGCCGCTAAGGTTCCAGAAGTTCCAGCATTAGCGGAGAGGACTCCATCTCCCTCTCCTCATCATGTGGCCAGCTCCTCTGGTGAACCAAGTGAGGGGGAGCCTGCTCCATCTCTTTCACATAGATTACCCTCATCTCAACAAGGATTCCCCTCTTCTCCTGCTCCATCTACCTCTTCCCTACCTAAAACTCCACCTACACCACCATCAGATCAGCAACCTCAAGAAGATCTGCTCTCCTCTGAAGCTGCAATTAATTCCATGATAACCGAGCTGACCTCAAAAGCTCCTCCCTTTCCACAATCAGCACAATCTCCAGTACCATCCCCTCTAAAATCTCCTGTTGCTCCTCCAGAACAGACAGAAACAGTTGTCCTCTCTAATGGAAACTCTCCAGCTCCAAATCTTGCTTCTACTCAATCCCAGGAAGAGAGTATTCTTATCTCTGATGAGCCCTCTCCAGAACCTGCTGAGGCTCCTCTCAGGAATCTAAATTTCTCCATCCCCACTATACTTGATGAAGGGGCTGGTCTGATTCCTACATCCAGAGCCCAAAGCTCAGTCCTCATTACAGAGATACCCCTCTGGACTGCTCCTCCTCTTCCAACCCCATCAGCTTCTCCTTCAACTGCTTCTGCTACTGCCTCACCAGATTTGTTGTCTCAGATATCCATCCTGCTGCAAGACCAAAAGAATTACTTTGACACCTCTCTAGCTACTATCACTACCAAAATCACTGCTCTGGAAGCTGAAATGAGCAGGGGATTTGCAGAAATCCAGCATAGTACTAACAAGCTCAAATACTTATTTCAACTTGGTGGACAAGCCCTAGACCACACTATAACTAGTGTTGGAGAAGTTATGGAATAGGGTGTCACCCTTACAAGTAATCAGGTTGAACTGGACAAAAGGGCTGAGGCAACTAAGATGAAGATATGTGAAGAAGTTGGTCTCTTTAAAGAAGCTGCTATTGGGAAACTATCCGTTGAAGTCAGAAAGGGGGAGGGATTGGTAAAAGAGTATCTATAAAAATCTGCTGCTCTCCAACAGGAACTATGGGAAACTCATGTGCAGAACATTAAGGCTGATGTGTTAGCCTAGATACAGAGTGTCAAGTTCCATACTTATGACACTGCTGTCAAGATGCATAATCAAATCCTACCTGAATTTGCTGCAGACCCAAATATCATTCCCCATCACTTGAATCCTCTAGCCACAGATGCCTCTGCCCCAGCTGCTCCTCTGCAACCTACTTTCTCTCCAAGGCCTGGAGACTCAGTTGCTCCTCCAGAGACATATACTCAAGGCTGGGAAGAAGATCCTGTTGATATTTTCCTTCATGCTCCTCCAGAGATCCAAACCTCCAAAAAGAAGAGAAAATATGGTGAAAAACGATCTGCTAGTAGATCAATTCCTGTTCCTGCTGCTGAAAAACGATCTGCTGCTATTTATGCTGAAGTCTGGTCTCCCACTTTCAAATCCTTGATTCTGGATACTCTAAAACTGGTAATGGACTTTGATGAGAACTGGAACCTGCACTATAGCTCCCAAGAATGGGAATTATATGAGAAATCCTTGACCAACAGAAGAATTTATGACAGAGAGTATGGAAGGAATAATCCTGCTGCTCCTCCTAGGCCTCCCAGATATTATCCTAAGCCTTTCAGCTACCAAAGGAGACAACAAGAAAAGTTGGACAAGCAACAACATCAAGGCTGATTTTTAAGGACTTTTGAGAGTGTGAAATGAATGACTGTAGAATTGATAATTTGGGATATTCTTATTCATATAATTCTAAGTTTTTGCTCTCATTATCTTTTTCATAGTTTCTTGCTTACTTGAACACATTTTTCTACTTAGCACTTTTTATGTCTATAATTCACCTTAGTGTAAAGAGTTCTGACTTCAACAAATAGGGGGAGATTGTTGGGTACTATATCCACATTAACCCATATTTGATGAAGTCACCCTGGGACTAAGATGAATTAGGTTGTATTTGATGCTTTGTTTGAGTTATGTGGTTGCAGGATTCCAATGGGAAGTGTAGACCAATGTCAGTTTACAATGGGTCACCAAACACAGGACCATGCAATGTAATCCCTCATTGTATGATCCAAAGTGTCGACCCATGTGTAGCCTCTCTATTGGGATACACTTCATATTCAAGCACTTGGACTATGAGAATAGAGTTGAATGCTGATTTTACCTAAGAAGAAAGAATTTCCACCTTGAAAATTTTTCTAAGTATTCTACTCGTGTAGCTCATTAACTACTCGAGTAGATTACTTGCTTTTTACTCGAGTCAGAATTCCTATACACGAGTAGATCATTCTTCTTACTCGAGTAGTACAAATTTCACTCTCCAAGTTTTTCTAAGTAAAATACTCGAGTGAGTATATATATACTCGAGTAGTTGTAGATTCTGACTCGTGTAACTGTTTTCTATCTCAAGAGTAAATTTTCTATATACTCGAGTAGTATAAGTTATATACTCGAGTAGTTCACTTACTACTCGAGTAGTTTAAGCTTCATACTCGAGTAAACTAAATTTCTCTTCTCCTAAAAAATTTTTGTCATTTACTCGAGTAAGTCTTTTCCATATACTCGAGTAGATTTTATCCTCTCGAGTAGTTCAGTCTGACTACTCGAGTAGCTCATTTTCCAGTGTTCAGAAATTTTTCTAAGTCCTTTCACTCGAGGAGTTCGTTAAACCACTCGAGTAGTTTTTGTCACCTACTCGAGTAGTACAACTTGTACTCGAGTAGTTCAACTCCACTTCTCGTGAAACTTTTCTGCATACTCGAGTAGATCTTCTAAGTACTCGAGTAGTTTATTATATGTACTCGAGTAGTTTATTATATGTACTCGAGTAGTTGTCTTCAACCTACTCGAGTAGTCATGAATTATATACCCGAGTAACATTCCTTTACTTACTCGAGTAGTCCTTTACCTACTCGAGTAGTTATATACCTACTCGTGTATATCACCACCTTTTCTCTGAAATTCTTCTAAGTCCATAATTGATAGATTTTCAAATCTCATGACATGATTGGTCCACGTGTATATCATTAAGACAGATTGTGACAGTTATTCAAAATCTTATATAAGGTCCTTTCTAATCGACAAACCCTAACAATAACAATATGCTTTCAAGATCAAAAATTATTGAGAAATTTCTGCAGCCATTTTCTCTCTCCAAGTCGCTGTTTCCTCTCTCTCTCTTTACGGAAAGAAAGCCGCCGCCGCCGCTATTTTTCTCCGGCAAGGGTTTCGATTTTCAGAGGAATCAGACTGAAGAATTTTTACAGATCGAGATCGTTTCTTAAGTGCTCATCCTCTTCCCGATCGTGTAAGACAAAGAAGAATCCAAATCTGTTGTCGAGATTTTCTTCATCTTTCTGAAAGTGCTGCAAAGCTTACAAGAAGAAGATTCTGGTTGCTTGCTTGTAGATCTGATAGAGAAATCATTGTTTGTATTTTCTAAAACAATTTTCATTCTTGTAGGAGAAGTTTTCTCCGAGTGTAGGAGTTTTCAACTCCGAGTTTGTAGAAAGTTTTGCCTTCCGAGTTGCAGATCCAGTTGGTTGGATTGATATTGTAGGAACTTTGTTCCGAGGGTAGGATTGATCTTCAATCCGAGATAGTGGAGTAGCCGAGCCTAGTATATTGTTAGATCGGTGAGGGAAAGTAGATGTACCCAAGATCATGGAACCACTATAAATCTTGTCTCGTCTGTGATAATTTGGTAGATAGATTTATGCTTTGTACTGAGATTTTTTTTAGGCAAAAGACGCACAACTCACATATTCACCCCCCTCTAGGTGATTTAGGTCGACAACTATTATCTTTCAATTGATATCAGAGGGAGGTTGATCATTAAAAGGTTAACACCTTGATCAGATCCTTCAATAGTTGTCATCTGAGATCTATTTACCATGGACAAGGTAAAGGATTTTGTCAAGCTTCCCCTATGTAACAAGAACAACTTTCCAATGTGGAAAGAAAGAATTAAATTCTTCATGGAGGCTGTGAATCCGAGGATTTTCATGATAGTTGAAGAAGGTCCTTATATCCCTATGACTATCTTCACTATAGATCCTACCAAGAAGGTTCCAAAGAAGCTGATGGATTTAGACAAGGACGAGATTGCACTTGTCTCACTAGACAAGAAAGCTAAAAACATTATAGCAAGTGCAGTTGATGACTCAATGTTGTAGAACTTAATCCACTGCCAATCTGCAAAGGAGATGTGGCAGTCCTTGGTTACCTTGATGGAAGGTAAAGAAGAAGTGAGGGATGATCGGAGATCCCTCCTCAATCAGAAGTATGAAGCCTTCCGACAGGGAAGCAAAGAGACCATTGCTGATACCTTTGAGAACTTTTTCAAGATAGTGAATGGCCTAGGAGTCTATGGTAGAGTATTCACTGACGGAGAACTGAATGACAAGTTCCTGAGATCCCTGACCAAAGAATGGGACAACAAGGTCTGTGCCATCAGGGAGTTTGGGAAGCTGGCTGAGACGGACCCACAAAATCTCTTCGGGAAGCTTATGTCATATGAGCTTCAACTCAACACCAGGAAAGCTGAAGAAGAGAAGAGCAGGTCTGCTCTCAAAGAAATGTTTGTTGCTCTAAAGGCAGACACCTCTAGAAAGATAAAGGCTGCCTCCCCTACTCCAGCTCCAGAAATTAGTGAAGAAGAAGAAACTTCAGAGCCAAGTACCTCAGGCTCTGAGCTATCATAAGGAGAGTTCTCACTGCTCTCACGTCAGTTCAAGAAATTATTGAATAAGAAGAAGCAATGGAAAGGAAAGGATGCCTCCTATAGAAGATCACGACACGATGGTGATCAGCAAAGAAAAGGCTCAACTAGCCATGACAGGTATTCCTCTAAACAGAACAAATATCTTTCGACTGACATTATTTGCTATTGTTGTAATAAGCCAGGACACGTCATCGTTGACTGCCCACATAAGAAGAAGGAGGGTGGTAGAAGAGAAGAAAAGAAATTCTCATACAACAAAAAGAGGAAAGAGAAGAGCCTAATAGCCAAAAAGAGCAAGACTCTTAGTGACTCCGACTCATCTGAGTCGAGTGAAGAAGAAGAAGCTTATTTTGGGCTTATGGCTCAAACAGATGATGATCAAGAGCCCCAGTTTACTGGGAAGGTAAACTCTCATACCCCACTCTTCTACCAATAAATCTGGGTACATCCACTCTTCTACCACCTTGGTAAGAATCCACTGCAGGTTTTTGATCAGGTTCCCTGCAACCACAGGTTTTTGCACATGTGTCTTGCCACCACAAGATCTATTTTTCTAAGGGAGATCTAGCAACCCTTTGAGCTTTTGATCACTTGCTCAAAAACCAACCTAAGTCTTTAGATCAGGTGACTTAAGAATCAATGGGTTTAACTTTTAAAGGGAGTTATAACTCTGTACACAGTTTATGAAAATAAACTAAAAGTTGATGATGTCTTCTCTTTCAAAATTCTCTGAGAAGACTAGTGGATTGATGTTAAAGCAAAAAACTCCCCCTGTGTTGAGTAGAATTTGTGATTGACGGAGAAGCTTTTCTTAAGGGTATAGGCCTTCAAGAATGTTGTTTTTGAAAAATGAAGACTTTGCACAAGCAGAGACTGAAGATCTAATTCTGTAGGAGTATGTGTTGATCTGCAAGTCTCTAAATTAGTATATCTAGGTCTATAACCATGAGGCAGCAAACTTCTGTACATATATATAGAATGCTGAGAGGAATTCAAACATTTGAATTAATCGATTCTGAAACATCTGAGGAATTCCCGAGAATGGTAACTGCCTTGGAAATTGATTAGCTTTAAACTTTGTGATATATCCATATTTAATGCTGCCTCTAAATGTCCATATTTGTTAGAATATTTTGCATTAAATATCAGATCCATAACTGTCTGTAATTAAGCCTTAAAATTATTCTGCATTCAAAATATATAACAGCTTGAAATTAAGCCTAAAATTGTTCTGTCTTCTGTAAATAAAACTGCCTAAAACACTACAAATAATTAGTCAAACTCAGCAAGCATTTCGTCGACCTGAGCGCGGAATTCATCGAGCTGAATCTTCTCCTTTGTAGACCCGAGCTCAGAGTTCGTCGAGCTGAGCTTGACTTTTGTCGAGCTGAGTTTCTGAGTAGAGACCGAAGTTCTTCGACCTGAACTCAGCTTTCGTCGAGCTGAGCTCAATGGTAGAACCATGATTCGTCGAGCTGAGCACGACATTCATCGAACGCAGCTCTGCTTTCGTCGGCCCGGCGGAGGTTGTAGATCTGTAGTGTGGTATTCATTTAAATATTTAGATTAAGATATATTAATATATTATATTATATAATTATAAGATATATAAAAAGATATAATACAATATATATTAAAATATATATATTAATTAATTTGTAAGATATATTATAAGACATAAAAATAAACAAACAATATAATCATTGTGATATGGTGCGGTTTATTCAATTTTGTCAGTGCAAAAACAGAACCGCACCGCAAAACATGCGGTTTTCCAATAACCAAAACCACACCACAACCAAACCCTTCGGTGCGGTTTGAATTCGGTGTAGTGCGGTGCAGTGTTGTGATTTTTTGCAGTCCGTTTTTTATTTTGAGTCCTAAATATAATGCTACAATAAATGAAGCTTGTTGTGGGCTAACTCGATGCCCCGGTCGGACCAGATTCAATTGGACTGTCTTAGCTTGCAGAGCGATCGAGCGCACACACAGTTAGAGAAAATGAAAGATTGACTCAAGATGTGATGACATGGAAAAACTCATCAACTGGGTAAAAAATCATGTGACCGGATCTGTGCTGGTCAAAGTCCACTAGCTACTTGTGATTACAATGCGTTCGAAGAATCGGGAAGATAGGTCGCTCCCGTTACAGCTTGGGTAGAGAGAGAAATACTTCGGCCCCCAGCAGGCAACAGGCTCGCCGCGGGAGCGACTTGGACACTGGAATTCGAGAGGTGGCTCTGGTGTTCTGAAGCTTGGAGTGCGGGCTCTTGTCCGATTGATGTGGTCATTCTCCTCCTACTTTTGCCCCCTCTGGGACTTGGGAGTTTTCTTGCTGGTGGCACACTGGTGGCTCGAGGTGGCTGGAGAATTATCCGAGGGAGGAGTCCGGCAGAGCTATCGTCTGAGGAAGAAGATGACCAGGAGCCAAAAGGTGAATTATGAGGAGACTCTGGGGCTCCTTTTATAGCCTCTGTAGAGGATCTTGGTGGGCCCCACCACTAACGTAGTGGGTTAGTGGGTGGTTACTCACAAGATCGGACGGCGAGGAGAGTCCACCACGATCGGTCGGCAGGCAAGTCGTCGACGGCGGTGGGGCATCCATGCATCGGTGGCAGCCGGCCAGGACTGCTGTCAGGCCGACGGCGGCCTGCCGGGTAGCGGCCTGGGCGTCGGCGGCCGCCCGCCCGGCGGCAGACCGGGCGGCGGCGGACCGGGCGGCGGCGGACCGGCCGACGGCAGCCCGGCCGGCGGAGGCTCGGCCGGCGGTTTCCCCCCAAAGGTGGTGGTTCTCCTTAGTGGGGAGAGGGAGTGTGCCCCACCCGCCCATATTTCCCTCATTATGGGGAGTTCATGGGAGGTGGGGTTGACGAGTCAACCCCATGATATCCCATTTTGGGAGGAGATCATGGGGGAATTCTCCCTATAAAGGGCGGTGTAACCCATCAATTGCCCACCAAATCCTTATTGTTGGAGAGAGAAGCAAGAAAGAGAAGGATTTTCCTGTTGTTATTCTCTTTCCTGCTGTCATGACAACCTCCGGCGAGAAGGTGGAGGCGGCGAATGGCGGTGTTTCGAAGGTACCCGAAGTAAACTCGCCGAAGTAGAGTCGGCCGGAGAAGACACCGAACGCGGTCGCGCGCTCCCTAGGCCGCACATGCACAAGGCTGCAGCAGCCCTCGCATTCATAGGTCGTGCGCGCCCAGGTCGCGGGCACGCGACAGGCCGCGCACCCCAAGACCGCATGCGCGGCAGGTCGTGCGCTCGCAGGCCGTGCGCGCTCGGCAGGCCGCGCGCGCCCAGGCCGCTCACGCAGGTGTGTGCGAGCGGTCTTCCTCTTTGATCGCGCACGCTCTTATATGCGGGTGCGCACTCATTTTGCGCACGACTTAGCATGCATGTGCTTGGATGCGTGACTCCAAGACTTCACCTTTTAGGCAAACCTGACCTTTTTATCCTTGTGTTGTGCATGTCTCAAAGAGCTCTTCCGGTCCGATGCGCCTGCGCTCCTCTTTAACCGGCGATGGTGTGGAAATTTGGAGGAAGAAATATGGGCTTCCTGCTGATTTAGAGGTGAGGATCCCACGCTCTGAGGAGCGAGTCCAGAATCCTCCTCGTGGTTGGTTGATGATTTGCGAAGTTTCCCTGAGGTCCAGCTTCCACTTCCCACCATGTGAGGAGGTGATCAAGATCTTGAAGTTCTGTGGGGTGCCAATTTCTCAGTTTATCCCGGTTGGAATTGCCCGAATTATGGGCTTAGTTGCCTTCTTTTGCGAGCATGGCAGACTGTTTTCCTTGGACCAATTTAGAGATTGGTGCGATGTTCGCTCTGATGGTGGCGAGCGGGTGGAGGTCAGCAGCAACAAAATTTGGTTGGAGTTTGAGGCTCGAAAAGATCGTCGACATGAGAACACTCTGTTTGGGTATGTTAGGAATTTATGGGGCCTTCCCGAGGAGCGGGACACACTGCCTAATTGTTGTCACCGCGAGAGGGGGAAGGAACGAGAATTTTGTCTGGTGCTTGGGTTTTTATAGCCTCGTGAACTTTACAACCGTCTCTTTAATATTTTAATCTATGTGGAGCAGAAGCGCATGCTGCGGTGTAGTATCTCTTCGGATGCAACCCAGATTGTTGGGACTTCTCAGGGAGTGGGCCGAAAGAGGAAAGCTGTGGTGGCCCCTCCAGGCGACATTGATACGACGACGGCGGCGGCTCCTTCTGATGCCTGTCCTGAGTCCAGTCCCGAGGTGCAGATACTTGCGTCACCAGTTCCTTATGCATCTTCAGAGGCAGTGGCCCCGCAGATGTCCTCTTCCTTTAGGGCAATGAGTGATGCGGAACGTGCCATAACTTGTTGTGAAGATTCTTTTCTTCATTATCTGTTTATTATTTGGTGTTAACCTCGACCTTTTCCTTGTCCAGATAGAGACCCGGGCCCATATTGCGGTAACCTGGAATGACCATTATTATTTGGTGTTAACCTCGACCTTTTCCTTGTCCAGATAGAGAACCAGGCCAAGATTGCGGTAACCTGGAATGACCATTATGTTAGTTTGAATTATGGGTATCTTTCTCTTTAGGAGAAGCTCCGGTTGACATCGAGCTCGCTCACCTTCTTGAAGGAGGAACATGATCAGGACATTGCGCGGTTCCGCCAGACCGGGTCGGTGCTGAAATCCGAGCTAGAGGATGCATGTGTAGCCTTGGAGGTGGAGAAAACCCTGGTGGAGAGGACCACCCAGATGTTGAAGCACTCGGAGGAGGAGACTCCGAGCTTGGAAACCCAGTTGCAGGTCGTACGGGAGGAAGCCACCGCACTTAAGACTCAGCTACGGGCGGTGAAGGCCCAAGTGGAGATGCTGTCTTCTAATAGCCACCTGTCAAAGTTGAATGCTATGGGACTTGCAGAATACCTGGAATAATTGGACTACATGTGAAACCGTACACTACTAGAAAACAGACTTTTGGCCAGGGCAAATTTCCCTGGCAAAAAGTCCAAAATCGTGGCTAAAAAGTTTTAGCCACGGTCTAGCCACGGTTTTCCCCCGTGGCTAAAGTCGGCGTGGCTAAAACTTTTAAGCCACGAATTGGCCGTAGCAAATAGTATTAGTCATGGGAAAAAACTGTCATGGCAAATAAGCCAACTATTAGCCACGGTATGAAACCCTGGCTAAAAGTGAATTTATCATTTTTTTAAAAAACTATTGGCCACAGTTAGAAGCCGTGGCAAATACTAATTTATATTTTTTAAAAAAAACACATTCAAAAAATGCATTTACTATGCTACTAGTCCTCAATTATAAGAACAAGCACATCACTGCTAACACCGTCAATTATTAACTAGTCCTCAATTATTAAACATTACAATTTATAATACAAATTCTTGATAGTTAAAAAGAGAAACCTTTGCAAGTGATGAATCACATTGAAGCCCTATTATGCTACTAAATATGCAACCCTTGCAGCCTACATTCTCCATTAATTAATACATCTCACAGGTATCATCCGCAGAAGAATAGCTGAACATATGAACAAAGTTGATTGATCTAGGCTTCGTTTGGCAAGGTGGTGGTGGTCATAAACATGATGGTTAAATTGTCATTTGTTACACCTAAGGAACTTCATCCACTTTTATGTTCAAGCAGATGATGTTTGTTAAGTGATCCTTAACGAATGATGGTTCAACTCAAGCATTTACGACCACCACCACCACCATGCCAAACAGAGCCCTAATGTAGAATCTCAAAACCTTTTTTAAAAACCAGCAAAGAATTAAGAAAAAAAATTAATCTACCATTAAAATGAAATGTTCCATCAAAACCAAATATTCAACATTGAAAGGCAAAACTATACTAGTAGACAACATCAAACAAAGAGATCAGTCACTAGTCCAGAACATAATGAAAACTGAGAGCTTGTAACATAATCTCAACAAAAAAACACCGAAGAAATCTCTGTTACCTATAAGAACCCCAAATTACTTCACAGTTCTGCATTAAAGCAGCGATATATTATATCATAGGATTGATGATAAACAGAGAACTGACCGCCATGATCTTCTTAATCCTCTCTCCTTATGAAAGAGCAACCCTCTGTGAGCCTCGCCTTTCCCCCAGTCGGCTGGCAAAGCACGGTTTGGTAATTCCCACAGACAACAACAGTCTGAGAATGGCTGAAATAGTAGTTCTGCAGAAGGAGAAGCAGATGTATTATCTTCCATGGAATCAACGAAAAATAAATCGCAGAGAAGTGGCGAGTTCTACCGGTGAGAATGAAAGTGGAGTCAAAAACAGCAGAGTACCCTAGCCATGAAATCCGAAGCTGAGAACAACGATGAGAATCAGAAGCACAACAGAGCTTTGAAGAGACACGATGAGGAGCGGCGAGTTCTGCCCTAGGAGAGACAACAGAGCTTTGATGAGCACGATGAAGCACAACAAAATACCCTAGGGGAGTTCTACCGTAGGCGAGTTATGTCGGCGAGACAGAGTTGCATACCTGTAGAGGCAGACGATGAGTAGCGGCGAAGAAGCGTGGGGACGATACTGGGGCGGAGAAGAGGCACTCGATGCGATGCCCTATCAGAGGAAAAAATTTATCGAGGTTGAGGGAAGGGCCGGTATCGGGAGGTAGAAGGTGTTAGGTTATCAACTATCTATTTTTAACGAAGATTCCTAATGATTCATCCGGCCGTTCATATTAAGAATCATAAATGAAGGGCCCTGATTTTTTGGTCAATAATTTTTTGCCACAATATTTATAACCTTGGCTATAAAATAACCATTAGCCACGGTTTTTTCAATCGTGGCTAATATCAGTGTATTAGCCACGATTTTTAGTCCCTGGCCAAAAAAAGTGTAGCCAATACTCACTTTTCTAGTAGTGGTAGCTTGATTGCAGAGGAGGTTCGTGATGAGATTTGGTCCAAGGAGGTGGAGCCTCAGATGGATGATGTTCGTGAGTTAACACTCCGGCATAGTGTCTCGAAGGCCCTCCCCCTGATTAGCAAGAGTTTGGGATGTGATATATCCGGCTTCAGCTTTGTAGATGTTTTCGAAGACGAGCTTTCTGGCTCGGATGATGAGTAGTAGCCTCATTTACATTTAGTTGTCTTGTTAGTCGTATTGTATTTTGCTTTTCGTTCAACTTTGTTGTTATTGTCCTTAGGCGCTGATTGCTTCTTTTGCATTGTTCTAGCTATTTCATATGACATTATTTTTTATGCCCTCTTAGCAAATTTTGTTTGCACGGCTCAGATCCACGATTTTGCTTGCACGACTCTGATCCGCTTCTTAGTTTGTACGGCTCAGATCCGAGACTTTATCTCGAAAGGGGACAGGCCCCTGCGAGATTGCACGAGTGAGACTCGTGGCTTAGTTTGCATGGCTCAGGTATGCAGCTTTGTTTACGAAAGGGGCTGCTCGCAGCTTTGTTTGTGCGAGGGTTGCTTGCGGCTTTGTTTGCATGGCTCAAGTCCTCGACTTTTTTTGCGCAAGGGCTGCTCGCAGCTTCTTCGTGAGGGGGGCAGGCCCCCATAGTGTTACACGAGTCAGGCTTACGGCTTAGTTTGCACGAGGGCTACTCGCAGCTTCTTCGTGAGGGAGGCATGCCCCCACGGGGTTGTACGGGTCAGGTTCGGGGCTTTGTTTGCACGAGGGCTGCTTGTGGCTTCTTCGGGTATGGGGCAGGCCCACACGGGGTTGCACGAATTAGGCTCGTGGCTTAGTTTGCACGAGGGATGCTCGCGACTTCTTCGTGAGGGGGCAGGCCCCTATGGGGTTGCACAAGTTAGGCTCGCGGCTTAGTTTGCACGAGGGCTGCTCGCAGCTTCTTCATGAGAGGGGTGTGCCCCCACGTGGTTGCACAAGTTAGGCTCGCGTATTAGTTTGCACGAGGGTTGCTTGCGGCTTCTTCGTAAGGGGGTGAAAGTGCAGGTTAGATCTGAAATACTCTAGAGGGGGGGTGAATAGAGTATAGTGCTCACTAAAAACTTTTTACAACTTTTATTGTAAGCCTAGGTGAACAGGTCAGTAAGTAAATAAAACTAAGCACAGCAAACTAAGCAATCACAGTGCACAGCCAAAACACAAAGAAAAGGGCAACCAGACGACACAAGAATTTTTATAGTGGTTCCCCAACCTGAGTACATCCACTCTTCTACCACCCTGGTAGGAATCCACTCAGGTTTTTGATCAGGTACCTGACACCAATGAGCTTTTTTTCAGGTGCTCAAAAACCAAACCTCAAGTCTTTTGGAAGGAGACTTGCAACCAGAATTATTTTGAAGGGAATTAAAATCCTGTACAGGAATTGGGAAAAAGGTGATGGTGTCTTCTCTGTCAATAATCAGAGAGAAAAATTGTGGATTGATTGTAGCAGCTTTTGATCCCCCTGAGATCTTGAGTTAATCAAGAATGTTGGAGCACTGCTTCAGGGTGATAGGTCTTCAAAGACCTAGAATGCCTGGACCAGAAATTTGTTTCAGGAACTCCTTTGATAGATAGTGTTTGTTGTCCTTTGAAGTAGTCCTGTACAATTAGAAGGAAGAAGACTCTTGATAGAATTTGATTGTTCTTCTTCTTCTTCTTGAAAATGTTCTCTGGTCAGGCTGATTGCAGTAGAACTTTTAATTTGAGTATAATTATTCTTCTGTGCAATCTGAGTGTGTCTATCTGATTGTTTGTATTGCTTGTTATCTGTGTGACTGTATTACTAACTATCTTGATCCTTTCTTTTCTTGTCTATATCTTTTTGACTGACTGAGAACATTCAAAATTCGAATGTTGAGCAGTAATTACAGTCGGCCTTGGAAGGAAGCGGCAATCAATAATTTCCCCAACTGTCCCATGGAAAAACGGCATATAATCGTCCATAGTCAATGCGCGTTCTAACGGTAACATTCCGAGAAGATATGGCATTAATAACTCTGGAATCATCGCCAAGAAACGGGATGGGAAACTGAAGAAAACCTAGTCTGGAATCGTCGATTGAAGAACACAATTCATCGAGCTGAGTTTGAGTTCGTCAAGCTGAGCTTGAGTTCGTCGAGCTGAGCTTGAGTTCGTCGAGCTGAGCTTGAGAGAGTTCGTTGACTAGACAATCTTCATTCGTCGAACAGACAAACTTCATTAGTCGAGCTGAGAATCAAGTTCGTCGAGCAGATAAGTATCACTGTCAGACAGTATTCGTCGAACTGAGAAGCTGAGAACTTAAGGTCCAAGTTCGTCGAGCTGAGTTCGACGAACGTCGAACTTACTTTACTTAGTCTTGAAATCCTCTAAGTCTGAAGTCTCTGATGGTCTTGATGATAGTTGGTCCTTCTGAAGTTGAATCTAATGACTTGTCCTAGACTCTAGGACACAAAATGACCCTGGCTATACATGATGGGTCACACCCTAAGTCAGTGAACCTACCCAAATCAACTAGGGATCCAACAATCTCCCCCTATTTGGGTGAGGTCACTAACAGAGACTCAAAATAGAAACACACAGAGAAAAAAAGCAAGAAAAGTGATATATCTGGCAGAGAATTACCAACACATGCAACAGATATATATATACAAAGTTTTGTTTAAACAGATATCACAGATTGAAAAACAAAAATAAAAACAGATAGAAATAAAAACAACAAGAAGATTACTTCTTTTGCTTCTTCTGATTGGATCTGTCTTCAGATGTCTGCTCTCCTGGCTTCTTAAAGATGATTTCTCTCTTTGTATCTTGAGCTTGAGCTTTTGTCATAGTCATATCAGCTGCCCCAATAATGTTCAATGATGTAGCTCTGGGGACAACTGCTTCTGGATGAAGTTTCATATAGTCATCAACATTAAATAATTTATTTCCTTTGTCAAACCTCTTCAGCTCTTCTTTTCTGTACTTTGACATTGTTGTTAACCCTGATGTGTCTTTTCCTTCAGCCTTTGCTTTATTGATCAGGGATAGTCAAATTAACTCCTGGAATCTGGCCATTTTTGTAGTATTAGCAGTTTCAGGATCTTCAAATGGGATTGGAGGAGAGAGAGGCCTTTTTGGACTTTCAGCTTTTTGAACTTCAGATAATTGTTGTTGTTGCTGTTGATGTTGTTGATGCTGATGTCCTGAAGAGGATGGCTGCCTCTATTGGCTTCTTCCAGAGGATCTCCCTGACTGTCTCTGATATGATTGCATGGGGGCAGATCTCTGGGAGCTAGAGGAGCCAGAGGCACCAGCTGCTGGAGGAGGAGGATCCTTCTTGTATCTGTGCACTGGAGGAGGGGAATATCCCCTGCTTCTCTTTCTTTCCTTTTGCTGGTTCTTGGATAGCCACATCCATCCAGGCATTCCCTTGTATGGAGTTACATTATGCAGAATGTAATAAGGAGTGTCAGCATTGGGATTAGGCTTAGGAGCTGGAGGATGAGGAGCCTTCCTTTTCTTTGCTAGCATCTTCTTTTTCTTACTGGCAGCATCTTCATCAGAATCATCATCATACAAGGCATTCAGAGCTTTTAAAGCTTTTTCAGAGATGACAGTCTTTTCTGGAGGAGGGGCAGAAGGTTCAGGAACAGAGGTTTCAGTAACAGGAGAGGAGGGAGCTGCACAGGAAACAGAAACAATAGGGACAGAGCTTTCAGCTGCTGCCTTATTTTCTTCTTCAATGTCAGCTAGAATAAGCTCATCCAAGTCTGGCAGGGGAGAGTCATCCATAACAAAAGTTGGGGATGGAATTTCTTCTGGAATGACCTCTGGACTAGAAGCTAAGATAGAAGTTGTAGCTGAGATAGCAAAATTATCGCAGAGTTGCTTATCAACTTCTGGACTTACTGGAGAGGTATAGGGTACAATAGCAAAATTATCGCATTTGTTGTAGAGGGAACTGCTGCTGTGACTGCTGCTGCTGCTACATCTGCATCTACTGTAACTTTATCACTAAGCATCTCCCCCTGCCTGGGTTCAGGAGAACCTGGAGCCAGACCCCTAGATGAAGAGGGGACAACAGATAGGGCAGAAATCTGGGCAGATAAAGAATTGATGGAGGTCACAAGAGCTGTAATGGCCTCTTGGATGAGAGATTTGATGAGGGGAGTGAGCAAGGAAATGATGGTAGATGGATCAAATGGGGAAGGGGAAGAGGATGGAATAACTTGAGTGTGATGAGTGGATGGAGATGAAGATGTAATGGGGGCATCTGGCATGACAACATCTGTGGGTATGTTGTAAGATGGAAGGGATGACAAATGAGGGGGAAGAGGAGACTGAGGAGGTGTAGGGATATGAGTGTCATGAGGTGAAGCTGGAGGTGTTGGAATGTTGGTAATGTCAAGAGGTAGAGATGAAGGAGGAGTAGGCACATGAGTATGTGGTGGAGATTTAGGTGTGGTGGGAAGGATGGAAGAGGAGGGGAGGTGTTTGGCTGGAAGTGCAGGAAGAGATGATGGAGATGGAAGGACCTCTTCTGCAGGGTGGGGAGAGGCTTTTACAGCCCTGGTGCTCTCAGAAGTTTGGATGGAAGAGGAAGAAGCCTTTGAGGGCTTGGAGATAGTCCTCTCCCACCTGCCAAACAGAGCGTAGGTGAGCCGCTTGCTGGAGTTGATGAAGATGGTCGGGGAGACCATACATTCAACAGCCTTCTCTTGGAGGAAGATTCCCAAAATTCTGCCGAAGCAGACTTCCTTCTTACTATTCTTTTTCTTTATCAATTCAAAGAAGAATGTGCCCCAGTTGACACGTCTCTTGTTCACCACGGCGCACATAACCAGGAATTAGTAGCGGGTTATGTAATCATGCGTTGAGTGCTTGCCCATCAGCACTTTTCCTACTAAGTCCGCCAGGAACTGATACGCGGTAGACAGTTGCTTCTTCAACAGTTTGTTAGGGTTGCTTCCTGTAAACCCCATTAGCTTCAGCATATCACCAAACTCTTCAGAGTCCATTTCCATGTTGTCTTATCCATTGACTAATCCAAAAATCTCAGAAAGAATTGTGGGAGATAGGGAAACATCAGTACTCCCGATAGTGCCTGTCAGCACATCTTCCTCAGAAGCAGTAGATGTATATACCCATTCTCTTTTTTCATTTGAGTGCAATTTAATTCTGCAGGTCATGAAATCCTTTAGATTGAGTTCTTCCAGCAATTCCAAGATATACAGAAAGATGGGGTCAGAATGTTGAAACGAATCGAAGTCCATATTGAAACCAGTATCAAACTTCATTGCGGCGAGGGTGCTTGCTGGAATCGCCATTGATGACCTGCAAGAAAATCACAGAGAAAAACGGCGATTAATAGCAAAAGAACTGAAAGCGCGGGACGGAGGTCGAAGAAAACCTAGATGTAAGATTTTCAGAATATGAATCGACAAACTCCGTTCCACGAAAAAGAAAAATTCTTCGAACTGAGCTCGACGAAATAAATTATGGACAGATAATTCGTCGATCTCATCCAGAAGAATCGAAAACAGTTCGTCAAACTCCGTTCGACGAAATATCTTCTGAAGCAAAGTTCGTCGATCTCCAGTCGACGAAAATTGTTTCCACACAGAGAATTCGTCGATCTCAATTCGACGAGAATCTCTCAAACTTTCCCTAATTCGTCGAACTTCATTAGATGAACTCTGGAAAATTCATCGAATGCAGACAAAAGTCAATTTAACTCTTCTCCATTAATCATTCTCAGTTGATTTATAAAGAACAGATGAGTTTTCTCATCCAAGGGCTTGGTGAAAATGTCTGCTCTCTGCAAATCAGTAGGAATATGGATTAAGTTAATTTTATTTTTGTCTACATTATCTCTAATGAAATGATGTCTTATTTCAATATGTTTAGTCCTACAATGGTGAACTGGATTTTGTGCTATAGCAATAGCACTAGTATTATCACAAAATAATGTTGAATTATTTAAGTTGACACCATAGTCTAGGAGTTGGTTTTGTATCCATAGCATTTGTGAACAGCAACTTCCAGCAGCCATATATTCTGCTTCTGCAGTTGATGTTAACACAAATGTCTGCTTTTTACAAAACTAACAGACAAGTATCATTCCCAGGAACTGGCAAGTTCCATAGGTACTTTTTCTGTCCACTCTACATCCAGTATAGTCAACATCTGAGTATCCAGTTAACTCAAACTCTGACTCTGCAGGATATCAGAGTCCTAGATTAGGGCAACTCTTTATATATCTCAAAATTCTTTTTAGGAAAATAAGGTGAGATTCTTTAGGGTTCACTTGGAACCTAACACAAAGGCATGTGACAAACATTATATCAGGTCTGCTAGCTGTTAGGTATAATAGGGATCCAACAATTGCCATATAATTTTTCTGATCTACAGGTTTCCCTGCTGCATCAGAATCCACAAGAGCATTTGTAGCCATAGGGGTTTTCATTCCTGAAGCATCACCCATCCCAAACTTCTTGATAAGCTCTTTAGCATACTTAGCTTGGGAGAGGAAGATACCATCTGGGAGCTGGTTCACTTGGAGACCAAGGAAGTAGGAAAACTTGCCCATGCTACTCATCTCAAATGTAGAATGCATGAGGTCAGCAAACCTCTTGCACAATTTGGGATCAGTAGACCCAAAAATAATGTCATCCACATATATTTGTACTAACAATATTTTGTCCTTATAATGTCTAGTGAAAAGGGTTTTATCTATGGTTCCTCTTGTAAATTTATGCTCTAAAAGAAAGCTTGTTAAGGTCTCATACCAAGCTCTTGGAGCTTGCTTTAAACCATAGAGAGCTTTATGTAATTTAAAAATAAAGGATGGTTGAGTTGGAGAGATAAAACCTGGAGGTTGTTCTACATAAACTTCTTCTTGAAGTACTCCATTCAGAAATGCACTTTTGACATCCATTTGGTAGACCTTGAATCTCTTGTTAGCTGCATAGGCAAGGAATATCATAATGGCCTCTAACCTTGCAACAGGGGCAAAGGTTTGGTCATAGTCTATTCCTTCCTCTTGTCTGTAGCCTTGAGTAACAAGCCTAGCCTTGTTCCTCACTATGTTGCCTTGAGCATCCAACTTGTTCCTGTAGACCCATTTGGTTCCAATAATTGGGTAGTTATGGGGTCTTGGAACCAAATCCCAAACTCTACATCTCTCAAACTGATTTAGTTCCTCTTACATTGCAATGATCCAGTAAGGATCTTGCTCTGCCTCATGAATGGTGAGAGGTTTAATTTGAGAGAGAAAATAGGCATGATTCAAGTCTTGGTTGAGTTGATGCCTTGTCTGTACACCTGCTGAAATGTCTCCAATCACTTGAGATCTGGGGTGATCTCTAAGTGTAACAAGATCAGTTGGTGGAGTTGGTTGAGCAACAGCTTATGTATTTAATTCCTCTTGAGGAATGGTACTAGCTGTTGAGGGAAGTTCAGCCACTTCCTCTTGAATTTCTTCTTCACTATCTTCAGCAACCTGTGGAGTAGGATTGTTTGATACCTCTTGGGTAAGGTTTAGTCCATCCATAGACTCACACAGTGGTAGAACCTGCAAGAAGCTATTGGTAGAAATCTCTTTCTCCTTATAAGACATGTTAGCTTCATCAAAAGATACATGAACAGATTCTTTAATTTTAAGGGTGGATTTATTAAAAACCCTATAGGTCTTGCTTACTTGGGAATATCCTAGAAAAATCCCTTCTTCAGCCTTAGCCTCAAACTTTCTAATGTATCTCTTGTTATTTGTGTGAATGTAACAAATACAACCAAAAACTTTAAAGTATGTGATTTTAGATTTCTTCCCTTTAAGTAATTCATAGGGGGTCTTATTTTTCAGTTTATGTATAAGGCTTCTATTCAGGACATAGTTGGCAGTATTTACAGATTCTGCCCAAAAGGATAGAGGCATGTAAGCATCTGCCAATAATGTGTCTGCAGATTCAATACGTGTCCTATTTTTCCTTTCAATAACCCCATTTTGTTGGGGAGTTCTAGGAGCTGAGAAGCACTGCCTGATACCATCCTTCTCACAGAACTCATGCATAATAAGAGACTCAAACTCTGTGCCATGATCACTTCTGATCAATGCAACATGAGTAGAGAACTCAATCTGTATGGTCCTGATAAAATCTGTGAGAACCTTGAATGTATTTGACTTAGTTCTCAGAAAGGCTACCCAACTGAATCTAGAGAAGTCATCAACAATCACTAAAGTATAAGACTTCCCTCCTAGGCTTTGTACTGCAATGGGTACAAATAGATCCACATGAAGCAAATACAATATCATAGGTGAATCACTTTTATTAATGGATTTAAAACTAGTTTTGGTTTGCTTGCCTAATTGACAAGCCCTGCATAGGCTTTCCTTCTTGTAAGGGCCAGAAGGTAAGCCTCTAACAAGGTTGTCTTTAGATAACCTAGATATATTCTTAAGGTTTACATGTCCTAATCTTTTATGTCATAACTCATTTTGATTACTAGTAAGATTCAGTAAGCAGATATTAGTTGTGGCAGAAATAAAATCTACTAAATATATGTTGCTTTGTCTAAGTCCAATTAAAACATTTTTGTTTTTATTATCAATAATAGAACAGGAAGTAGAGTTGAAATGTACCTGATAACCTTCATCACATAATTGACTTATGGATATGAGGTTATGTTTAAGTCCTCTTACATAAGTTACTTTCTTGAAAGTCACTGATCCAATCTTCACTTTCTCATATCCTTCTGATTGACCACTGTTGGAATCTCCAAAAATCACTTTTGCTCCTAGCTTGGGCTTGTAATTGGATAGATTGCCCTTTCTACCTGTCATGTGTTTGGAGCATCCACTGTCCAAGTACCAGGTCTGACTTACCCTTGGACACCTCTTCACCTGTACCTGCAAAGAAAAACAAAATTCAATTGTTCTTGACCCAGGTTACCTTGGGTCCTTTATTTTGTTCAAAAGTAAAGCTGGAAATAACTAATAAATAAGGTTGAGATTTATAACCTAAGGGGTGATATCTCGTAGGTGGAATTACCCAATCAGCTACTGGATTAAATGTCTTATTAGTTGGTTTAAAATTTCTGTAAGAGAAATGATTTAGGTTTGGTCTTTCCGGGTTCGACGAATTGTTGTAAGTTCGTCGACCAGAGTTCGACGAATAGGGATGAGATCGTCGATATCTTCTCAGAGAATGACAGTAGTTATTTTCTGTGCCCCAAGTTCGTCGACCTCTGCTCGACGAACCATACACAGTTCGTCGATCGCAGTTGGACGAATTGTTGTATCTAAATTTTGCGTTCAGCTTTCGTCGATCTGGGTTCGACGAACGCTGCTGAACTTTGTTTTATTTACTGTTTTTAGATTTCTGTTTCTCTTGTCTATGGGTCTAGGATTATTTTCTGACATTAGTTTGTCTATTAACTTTTCTTTTCCCTTTGCAGATATAAACTTGATGGGGGTTGAAAGAATATTTTTCTTAATTATGGGGGGTAAACTTGATGAAGCATCCAAGCTCAGCTTGTCATTTAATCTGGCATTCACTGTGCTTGTAATGTCCATCAGCTTGAGGCTTCTCCCATTGAGAGATTGCTCAAGTTGTTTGGCCTCATATAATTCAGATTTTAGTTTAATTATTTGTTCATTAGCTAGAGCTAGTTGGTCTGTTAGCTTTATATTTTCTGAGTTAACTGGTTCAAAATTTCATAATCTTTCTCTAAGAGTTTTTATTTCCTTTTTTGAGCTAATTAAGTCTAAACACATGGCTTTGAAATAAATTTTGAATGAATTAGAATTAAAATCAAAATTAGAAAGAACCTGATCTGCCTCTGAGTCTGAGGCTGCTTCTTCTTCTGATTCTTCTTCTGATCCAGAACAGCTCCTGGAGGCATCAATTGTCATTAGGAAAACCTCCTTGGATCTTGCTTCTTCCTCTTCTTCACTTGAACTAGAGGAAGATGTTTCTTCTTCAGTGTCACTCCAAGTCTCTGCAACAAATCCCTTATCTTTCTTTTTATATTTGCTGGAGGAGGGTCTGCTGCTGTGCTTTCTCCTGGAATCCTTCTCTCTGCTCTTGTCCTTCTTCTGGTTTTATGGACATTCTGAGATGTAATGTCCAGGCTTTCTGCAGCCAAAGCACACAATCTCCTTGGTTGGTGTTTTGTTATACTTGGGCTTATCATCCTGTCTGGAAGATTTCCTTCTGAAGTCCTTCCTTTCCATCTTGTAGAACCTTTTGGCAAAGAGGCTCATGAGTTCTTCATTTGAAGTTGATGTCTCACTTTCTTCAGATGCTTTGAAGGCTATGTTATGCTCCTTTCTAACTGGAGTTGTTGTCTTCTGTTTTGCTGCCTCTCTTGATTTGATCAGCTGCTCATAGGATTTTAATTTGCCTAGTAGAGATTCAGTTGATATCTCATTGAGGCTTCTGGCTTCATTGATTGGCCAGATTCTGGAGTCCCAAGAGCTAGGGAAGCATATCAATATCTTGTCATTCACCTCAGTCAAGGCGATGTTTTTATTTAGGGTTTTGAGCTCATTGATGATTGTGCTCAACCTGTTGTACATTTCTGCCACTGATTCATTCTCATCCTTTTTAAAGTTCTCATACAGGGATATGAGATTGAATATTTTGTCCTTTCTTTTATCTATAGAGTCAGCTACCATTTGGTTGAGGGAATCCCAAATGGCTTTGGCTGAGGTGCACTCAGCCACCTTCTGGAATATGTCATCTGACATAGTCTGGGCTAAGATATTCATTTCCTTCGCATCTGCCATCTTGGCTTTATTGTAGGCATCATTGTTTTTTGGAGGAGGCACTACAGTCATGTTGGTGGAAGTGCTGGTAGAAGCTACAGGTGCTGGAGGTACACCTGTCAGGATAACAGAAAAAATATCCTCATCAATAGAATTCATGTATAATTTGATTCTTGCCTTTCAGATGGCAAACTTGTTAAGATTGCACACTGGAGGTCTGATGCTTGCATAGTCTTTATTTTGGGCCATGTCTGTGAAGAAATAACTCTAATAATAAAATAAAAACAAACAGATCTAACAAGAGGGATCTTTGTGATTCAGGTGTTAGCATGTACAACCACTAAGGTGTGGTATTTTAACCAACCTCCCTCTGATACCAATTGAAAGTGCAGGTTAGATCTGAAATACTATAGAGGGGGGGGGTGGTGAATAGAGTATAGTGCTCACTAAAAACTTTTTACAACTTTTGTTGTAAGCCTAGGTGAACAGGTCAGTAAGTAAATAAAACTAAGCATAGCAAACTAAGCAATCACAGTGCACAGCCAAAACACAAAGAAAAGGGCAACTAGACGACACAAGAAATTTTATAGTGGTTCCCCAACCTGGGTACATCCACTCTTCTACCACCCTGGTAGGAATCCACTCAGGTTTTTGATCAAGTGTCTGACACCAATGAGCTTTTGTTCATGTGCTCAAAAACCAAACCTCAAGTATTTTGGAAGGAGACTTGCAACCAGAATTATTTTGAAGGGAATTAAAACCCTGTACAGGAATTGGGAAAAAGGTGATGGTGTCTTCTCTGTCAATAATCAGAGAGAAGACTTGTGGATTGATTGTAGCAGTTTTTGCTCCCCCTGAGATCTTGAGTTAATCAGGAATGCTGGAGCACTGCTTCAGGGTGATAGGTCTTCAAAGACCTAGAATTCCTGGACCAGAAATTTGTTTCAAGAACTCCTTTGACAGATAGTGTTTGTTGTCCTTTGAAGTAGTCCTGTAGAATTAGAAGGAAGAAGTCTCTTGATAGAATTTGATTGTTCTTCTTCTTCTTCTTGAAAATGTTCTCCGGTTAGGCTGATTGCAGTAGAACTTTTGATTTGAGTATAATTATTCTTTTGTACAATCTGAGTGTGTCTATTTGATTGTCTGTATTGCTTGCTGTCTGTGTGACTGTATTATTGACTATCTTGATCCTTTCTTTTCTTGTATATATCTTTTTGACTTACTGAGAACATTCAAAATTCGAATGTTGAGCAGTAATTAAAGTCGGCCTTGGAAGGAAGTGGCAATCAATAATTTCCCCAACTGTCCCATGGAAAAACGGCATGTAATCGTTCATAGTCAATGCGCGTTCTAACGGTAACATTCCGAGAAGATCTGGCATTAATAACTCCGGAATCATCGCCAAGAAACGGGACGGGAAACTGAAGAAAACCTAGTCTGGAATCGTCGATTGAAGAACACAATTCGTCGAGCTGAGTTTGAGTTCGTCGAGCTGAGCTTGAGTTCGTCGAGTTGAGCTTGAGTTCGTCGAGCTGAGCTTGAGAGAGTTCGTCGACCAGACAATCTTCATTCATCCAACAGACAAACTGCATTAGTCGAGCTGAGAATCAAGTTCGTTGAGCAGATAAGTATCACTGTCAGACAGTATTCGTCGAACTGAGAAGCTGACTTCGTCGACCTGAGAAGCTGAGAACTTGAGGTCCAAGTTCGTCGAGCTGAGTTCGATGAACGTCGAACTTACTTTACTTAATCTTGAAATCCTCTAAGTCTGAAGTCTCTAATGGTCTTGATGATAGCTAGTCCTTCTGAAGTTGAACCTAATGACTTGTCCTAGACTCTAGGACACAAAATGACCTGGTTATACATGATGGGTCACACCCTAAGTCAGTGAACCTAGCCCAAATCAACTAGGGATCCAACAGGGGGCAGGCCCCCATGGGGTTGCACGAGTCAGGCTCGCAGCTTAGTTTGCACGAGGGCTGCTCTCGGCTTCTTCGTGAGGGGGGCAGACCCCCACAGGGTTGCACGAGTCAGGCTCGCAGCTTAGTTTGCACGAGGGCTGCTCACGGCTTCTTCGTGAGGGGGGCAGACCCCCACAGGGTTGCACGAGTTAGGCTCGCGGCTTAGTTTGCATGAGGGTTACTCGCGGGTTCTTCGTGAGGGGTTCAGGCCCCCACGGGGATGCGCGAGTTAGGCTCGCGGCTTAGTTTTCATGAGGGCTGCTTGCGGCTTCTTCGTGAGGGGGGAGGCCACCACGGGGTTGCACGAGTCAGGCTCGCGGCTTAGTTTGCATGAGGGTTGCTCACTGGTTCTTCGTGAGGGGGTCAGGCCCCCACGGGGATGCGCGAGTCAGGCTCGCGGCTTAGTTTTCATGAGGGCTACTTACGGCTTCTTCGTGAGGGGGGAGGCCACCACGGGGTTGTACTAGTCAGACTCGCGGGTTAGTTTGCATGAGGGCTGCTCGCGGCTTCTTCGTGAGGGGGGCAGGCCCCCACGGGGTTGCACGAGTCAGGCTCGCGGCTTAGTTTGCATGAGGGCTTCTCGCGGCTTCTTCTTGAGGGGGCAGGCCCCCACGGGGTTGCACAAGTCAGGCTCGCGGCTTAGTTTGCATGAGGGCTGCTCGCGGCTTCTTCGTGAGGGGGGCAGTCCCCCACGGGGTTGCACGAATCAGGCTCGCGACTTTGTTTGCACGACGGCTGCTCGTGGATTTTTCGTGAGGGGGCAGGCCCCCATTGGTTTGCACGAGTCAGGCCTGCGACTTAGTTTGCACGAGGGCTGCTCGCGGCTTGGCCGTAAGCGGGTCAAGCCCCTCACGAGGGATTTGAGAGCTTCGCCCTTCCTGTTTGGATATACAAGATTTGCAGCAACATAATGTAATACTTGAATAAAGATAACTTGCACGGGACCAGACCAGCGGGTCACACACATCATAAAGTCTTTTGTTAAAAAATGCGCTACATAACTAGAAAAACATAATGCAGGAAATCATTGATAAAATCGGCGCAAGTTTTGCGCATTCCAAGTGCGGGGGAGACTTTTTTCTACGACGTTGCGTAGCCTATATGTTCCTGGTTTCACCATAACCGTGACGATGAAGGGGCCTTCCCAAGTTGGAGATAGTTTGTCGCCATGCGTTCCTTTCCTAGCCGCTTCCCGAGTGCGGAGGACCAAGTCTTCCACGTTGATCGGCTGGGGCTTCACCTTGCGGTTGTAATAGCGGGCTGTGAGTTGCTGGTAGGCTGCAGTACAGAGAGCGGCTTCTTCACGGATCTCAAAAATCAAATCCAGATTGTCTCGGATAGCGTCGTCATTCGTCTGGAGGTTGAAGTTGGAAACCCGGGGGTTTGGAATGCCGATGTCGACCGGGATAATAGATTCAGTACCGTAACAGAGATTGTACGGCGTTTCTCCTGTGTGGGTCCTCTCAGTTTTCCGGTATGCCCATAGCATGTTGGGGAGCACGTGGACCCAGTACCCCCCAGCGTCTTCAAGTCGCGCCTTTAGTCCCTTCAGAATTGTTCGGTTGGTCACCTCGACCTGCCCATTGGATTGGGGGTGCGACACAGCCCTATGACGGGTAACCAAATGGCCAGCGGCAGCGTTTGCTCCGTTTGCAGCCGTCGCGACCTGGAAATGGAGGAAAACGGAGGGAGTCGAACCGCGGCTTCCCCCCTCCGGTTCCAAAAGCCCTCCTCCTCCCGCCGCCGGAACAAAATGCCAAACCAAATATTGAAGTCTTTTAATCAAATCCCGGCGCCGCCCTTCCCATTCTTACCCCGGCCTATCCACCTGCCTCTGCTCATGTCATAAAATCATGCTTTAAAATATTTTATTTCTAATATTTTCCTTCTTATGTGATTCCATTATACAAAATTGTGTAGATTTTAGTTACCTTGGCCGGAAGCAAAATTTTGTATAGTTGAATTAGCCGGAATCAGTCCAATTCAATTTTTATACAAGTATGTTGATGATTATGAATATGTTAATCTAGTTAGTTTTTAAGCTCCCTGGATTGTTATATTATTCCTGACCCGATTAATAAGTGGATGTCAATGACAGATATGTCTATTATTTGCATCGTTTTACAACTCTAATGTTAACGGACTTTTTAAGTGTAAAAGAAAAAAATTTAAATTATACTTTGAAGTGAACTACAAATATCATATTGGACTGTAAATATCGATTGGAGGGCTGCAATTATCCTGAGAGTGCAACTATCAATATTGAGGCTGCAAATATCATTTCCGTTAATTAATTAGAAGTCAAAATACAATTGCGAAATGCATTGGGATGCTCTTAGTAGATGTTGACCGCATGCCATCAACCAATAGATATTTGGAATTAGTCTAGCCGCACTCTACCCATCCCATCATGCACTTAAAATCCTAAACTTCTAATTTAATATCGGCGTTTATATTGGCAGCTCAGCTTTAGATATTGGCAGTACAGCAAAATAATAAAAAACATACATAATATGACCGATAATAACAGCCCAAAATACGGAACACGTGTCTTTTAAAATTAGGTCTACTATATGATATTTTTAGAAAAAGTATTCAACATTAAAGTTGTAGATCTCGACGAGATCTACAACTTTCATGTTGAACACTTTTTCGAAAAATGTAATATACTAGGCCTATTTTTAAAAGGCGGAACCCGGGCGGAACTATGCGAGTTCCGCACGGGTTCTGCGTCTTTTGAAAATAGGTCTAATATATGACATTTTTAGAAAAAGTGTTCAATATAAAAGTTGTAGTTCTCGTCGAGATTTACAACTTTCATGTTTAACACTTTTTCTATAAATATCTATTTAAAAATTCAATTTTTGAGCTGTCAGTATCCATCGTGCTGGCAATAGTCATATTTTAGATTGTCATTATCTTTGCGCTGCCAATATCCATATAGGGGCAACCAAAACACCCATTCTGTCCACTTATTTCCCATTTTAATTATGTGTGCTGATATCCGCACCTCAGTTTTGGCTAGTCACACCGCAATTTCTCCAAATTTTTCATGTGTTTTGGAAATACGTCTTGTACATGGATTTTTAGGAAAAATATTCAACACGAAAGTTGTAGATCTCGTGTAGATGTCCAACTTTTTAGATCTCGACGAGATCTACAACTTTCGTGTTGAACACTTTTTCTCAAAATGTATGTACAATGTGTACTTTAAAAATACGTCCAGATTTTGCGTATTTTGAAATTACGTCTTGTAAATGCATTTTTAAAAAAATGTTCAACCCAAAAGTTGCAGTTCTCGTCGAGATCTACAACTTTCGCGTTGAACAATTTTCCTAAAAATGCATGTACAAGATGTATTTCTAAAATGTGCGAAGAATTCGAAAAATTATAGTGTAACTAGTCAAAATTATGGTGCGGATAGCGCCGTTTATTATTTTTTAGAAATTCGTACGGTAACATTTTATTATTATTATTATTATTATGTTTGAAAATGCCGTCGTCTAACGTTTCTGCCTCGAAGAAATTATATACTTTCTTAACAATTTGGTCGTACACGCTGTTGGCAATTTGTCATAAATTATCATTATAACACGCGAACTTTTTAGGCCCCGGGATCCGACCGTCAAGGCCTAGTGGTGTTCCGCCGCCTAAGGCTTCATTAGGTGGGCTCCGCGCGGCGGTGGCAGGAGCAGCCCGTGGAAAAGAAATGGAGGGGAGGAGGCTGGGATGGAAACGGAGCGTTTTCCGGGCTTTTCGTCCTTGTGTGCGCAGGCGCGGAAAACGCCTCCGCGGCTTCATTTGATTGGCCGCCATGTTGCGCCGTTTGCTCCAAGCGTTTCGTGAAAACGCCTAACTAAACGAACCCTAAGGCCCTGTTCGTTTCGCAGGTTTTGCTACATCGGTTTTGGTTTTACTTAAATTAAAACCAAAAATCAAGTTCGTTTAGCTATTTTGAACCCAGTTTTTGGTTTTGTATGAAAACCGATCGGTTTTAAGGGGGATAAAAAGTAACTAGCCACAAAACTTACCTTCACAGCTCGGTTTTCATCCGCCGCTTTCTTCTCCCTACCGATCGAGCGACAGACATCAGTTTCCTCCTAGCATTGCGACCTTCTCCTCGGGTGCTCGTGGAGCTTTCCGACGAATTCTGACAGCTCCATAAGACCATCACAAATTTCTACATAACAATCTTCCTTTCGTCAAATCCTCTTGGCCGGCCACTGCCATGGCTCACAGCCATAGCTCGGAGGACGAAGATTCCAGCTCCAAAGCCTTTAGCCCTTCTTCCCACGACGAGAACCTCGCCGTCACCGATCCCGAATCCCCTAACACAGCCCAGCAGTCCTCCGAGCTAGGACATCAGATTCGCCAAGAGGACCTAGTTTATACAACGACGACATTCTGAAGCCCGACGTTCGTCGCTCCCGGGGTGGACATCCTCTCCGCCTGGCCTTTCACACCCGAGGATAGCTCCGTCAAGTCCGACGACGCATTCAACTTCGAATCGGGAACCTCCATGGCAGCCCCCCATGTCTCCGGCATCGCAGCTCTGCTGAAGAAGGTGCACCCGGATTGGACCCCGGCCATGATCAAGTCCGCTCTTATGACCACCGCATATATGGAGGACCAAAAATCAATTCCTGTGCCCGAAAACCTTCCAATAGACGAACAGAAAATTTGACATTTATCAATTTCTGGGCATGAAAACCTTCCTGCAAACGAATAACTGAATTGGTTTTGACAGAAAACTAAAACCTCCAATTTTTAGTTTTCAAACAAAACCAATTCCTGTCAAACAAAACCTGCGAAACGAACAGGGCCTAAAGTCAGTTCGGGACTACGTAAAAGATGCATGTCATATGTTTTTACAGTTCACATATCTGAAATGTCCCCGCCAAACCTGAGATGTCCTTGCTTTAATTAGTGCAAATGAATATCTGAGATGTCCCGGACTCAAAAAAAACCTAGGTCTGCGAGCCGGACCAAAAAATGTTGTGTATAACAAGAATTTTTTTTGTGCGGGTTACTCTCACCTAAAAATAGGTGCAATATTAAATACTGCCCGTTGATTTCCAGCAAAAATAACGTGATTGATCGAAATACTGATGAACAGTCAGTATTTAGTACTATATGGGACGTTGGATATCAGATCAATGATCAATATTTAATACTGCACAGTCTGCACATATTAATATGTAAGAATAACTCACCTAAAAGTTTTTCGTATAACATAGAGCAAGATCAGATATTTGAAAAATGAAACTCTAACGAAACTAAGGTCCGATTTAGGAGAGAAACGTCGAAACTCCGATGCTTTTATAAAATTAACGGTGACATTCTTTCAAGCATCTCAAAAAAAAAATGTCACTGCAGAGGATTCTCTCTAGTAGAGGTTGTCGGTGAAAAATGCGTTCTTGGTTGTCAAATGTAAAGTTTATCATTTTTAATAATACTTATTCTTCCTCTCTCCCTAAAAAAAAAGTCGCTGGATCCAACAAACATCACCTGCTAGAATTGACTCCTCAAATATTTGCACATAGATGCACATGTAGCAGGATTAAAAATTAATATAAATATGAAACACAAGAACGATATAAAGTGCAATAGTTAAAACTTTAGTGATTACAGTCATATTATATATATTTAGGTGATGAATATATGGAGACAGATTTCAGCTATCTGCAGGTCGCAAAATTGTATAATGGTTATGTGCATATCAAGTCTTTATGGTTTCACAGCGTCCAATGATTTTTTTAGTTCGGTCTTCATCAAAAATGACCTGCATATAACAACATCATCGTGTGTGTGTGTGTGTGTGTTTATAGCATCATATTTCGGTATAGAATAAATATATATTGCTTATTACCATTTCTCTTAAGATTAAGGCTGCGTTTGACGTAACTTATCACAGTTTATTTACTCTGGTGAGATTGGACAAAACGTCATTATCATAGAATATATGTTTGGTACGAGAAATGTTACTACCGTTACAAAAAAAGAACTAGTTTGTCTCGTAAGATTTTGGTATGACAATGATGTTTTTGTCCAACCTCACCGGAGCAAATAAACTGCGATAAGTCGTGTCAAACATGGGTGCACCTATATGTTTTTATTGCTATTGGTGATAGTCATGGAAGAATGAGCAGCACCATTGCAATCAGGAGGAAATTAGGAGGAATACTGTTGAAATTTGTGAAGTGGAAGTGGGTGACGGAACAGGCCGGGCGGCCTGTGGCGGACAGTTTCGGCGGACTGGGCGGACTGGGCGGACTGTGTTGTGCGGCCTGGTGGAAGGCCTAGTGGGAAGCCAGCTGTTCTTCTGAGCGGGTTGATTGCATGGAGTTCGCGGACTATGCGGCCTGGTATCTGCGGATAGAGGGGCTTGCGGACTGGTGCATTGCTCAGTGGCCGCGGGTGCAAGCTTGTGCTGACAAGCGGGTTGGCTCGAGTTCGCGGGAAGCTTGCGGACTGGCGTGTCCGCGGTTCGGGCTGTTGCGGACTGAGCTTGAGCTTGGCTGAGGCCTTGTCGAGCTCTGGTGACACAGCAGGTGCTTTGCTGTGGAGATCGTTTTGGCGGCCTGGTGTTGAAGTCCGGGATAAGACCGCTGCAATGGGGCAGGAGTGCGAGGAGCTCGCGGACTAATGGCAGTCTGTGCTCGGTTTTGGCGGACGGGGTTTGGCGTCCGCTATGCTCGCATTGATCCTTGATGGTTTTGGGCTTGCACACTTTGTGCCAAGTTCATGGTGTCTGCCGTATCCGCCAAGTCCGCTGTGATCGGGCGGTCTGTTGCTAGCTGCCTTTGGTTGTGGACTTGTGGCGGATTGAGGTGTGAGTCTTGCGGACTGCCTCGGGTTGGTGCGGACAACCATTGAAGGGGGTTTGCTGTCCTGCAGTGGTTGGAGCTTTGCGGGCTGATGCCTTGTCCGCTTAGCTTGGGCGGACTGGAGAGGGTTCGTCAATGGTTTCCTAGCTCCTGGCGGTTTTCCTTGGTGACCGGCTAAGTCCTCGCGGACTCAGCGGACGGTGGTTTGTATTCGCGCGGGCTGGGGCAGTGTCGCTATCTCTTGGGCGGTGACCACACTCCTCACCTCGCCTATAAATAGGACCCCCCTGGCACATCTACAGAAACCTAAGTAACTTGAGTGAACAGTAAGTTGGGTTGGGCGAAGTGCTGCGGTCTGTGTTTGCCAGTCCGCGCGGATTGTTTCAGGCTGACGGTTTGCTGTGTGCAGGTCGCGCAGATAACTTCAAGGAGCCAGGAGTTTGGCTGTGACTTCGGTCAAGTGCTTGAAAGTGTGCGGTCTCTGCGGACTCAGCAGGAGGTCGCTCTGCGGCTTGTCAGTTCTGTTTCAACTTTGCCAGCTTCAATAACCTGTCCGCCGGATTCAGGCGGGTAGGGGTGTTCCTCAGTTCGGGTTCAGCAGGAGGCGAATAACGGTGTGTCCGCGCGGCCTCGCGGCTTCGGCGGACTCCGTGGTATTCGGCGGATTGCAGCTTAGTTCGGGCGGCTTCGGCGACCTCGGCGGTCTCGGCGGACTCCGGTTCTGTCCGCCCGGCTTGTTTTTGGTGCTTTCTGTTTACAGCTGTAATACTAGCGAAATCATGTCTCGCTATGTATGCCTCAGATTGTAAAGAAGTGAATGTATAAAAGAGACCTTCTTGTGCTTCCATTATTTGTTGGGTGAAACCTCTGGTTCTCGGGTTTTCCGCAGGTTCAACGTGCGAACTGGGTAGTTCCGAAGATATTAATTTGGCGTTTGGGCTATCTTGCTGACCACGTTGAGAAATTTTAACATGGTATCAGAGGGAGGTTTCTGAGGTTTCGGAGGTTCAGTTGCGTGAGCGGAAGTCAGCCAGTGTTGTGACTCAGTGATTGAGTGGTGATCAACCTGCGTTGTTGCTCGAAGCTGCTGAAGGTTGCCAACAGGTGTTGCAATGGAAGGGAGCTTTGCAAGAGGTCTGGGCATTGAACTCTTAACGCCGACTAACTTCAAGAAGTGGAAGTCGTGCATGAAGAGTTGTCTTCTTGGCGAGGAGCTGTGGGAAGTCGTCGGTGGTGACGATAGACAGGAAGTGACTGTTGCTTTCGGTACTGCTGAGCAGGTGAGGCTCTGGAGAAGAACTAATGCTAAGGCGGAGTTCATTCTGAAGAGAGTTGTGTCTCCGGAACTGTTTGATCACATCGTTGGGTGTGAGTCGGCTGCTGATATTTGGACAACCATTGATGAGTTATTCAATAGGAAGAATGTGGCGCGGCTGCAGTTCTTGGAGAATGAGTTGGCCAGGGCAACTCAGGGAGACCTTTGCATCTCCAAATACTTCTTAAAGATGAAGAGCTTGTGTGCTGAGCTGTCGGCACTGGATCCTGATGAGCCTATATCTGAGGCTAAGATGAAAAGGCACATTATCCGCGGCTTGCGGAAGGAGTATGTGGCCTTTGTTACATCTGTTCAAGGGTGGGCTACTCAGCCGTCTCTGCTAGAGCTAGAGAATCTGCTTGCCTCGCAAGAGAGCTTAGCAAGGAAGATGGCTGGAGTGAATCTGAATTAGGAAGGCAGCGAAGCCCTCTTCTCAGGCAAGAAGAAGGGATGGGAAGGGAAGAAGAAGAAGAAGAAGGTGCAGGCCGCTGGTGAGAAGGAGACTTCAACTTCGTATCCGCCGAAGAGGAGCAATGCTCCTAAGGACTGGAAGAAGAACCTGAAGTACTACCGGTGTCATCAGCGAGGGCACTTCGAGCGGGACTGCAAGGTCAAACTGCAGCCTGGGCATGCTGCGGGAAAGGAGAAAGCTTGCTCGAGAAGTGAAGAAGCAGAGTGGGGCGGAGCTTTTATGACGGGCACTTGTGTCTGGGCCTTGTCTGCTGAGGACTTCAACGGCGAGTGGATCGTGGACTCCGGGTGTTGTCATCACCTCACCGGAGACAAGCCCAAGTTCATCTCCATGCAGCCATACTCAGGTAATGAAGCTATTATCACTGCTGATAATACTGTTTATGCAGTAGAAAAAGAGGGGGTCGTGTCCTTGGGTAGTGATCAGGGGTCACTCACGTTAAGGAGTGTGTATCACGTGCCGGGCATGAAGAAGAACCTTTTCTCGGTGACCAATGCGGTGGACGCTGGGTATCATGTTCTGTTTGGGCCAACAGACGTGAGGTTCCTTCGCAACGTATCAGCGGTGAAGGCTGATGTTGCTCATATTGGGAGGAGGGTGAAGAACTTGTTTGTTCTTTCCACCAATGCTTATGTTGATAGAATGAGAGCCAATGATAGTGCGGCTATCTGGCATGAGAGGCTGGGGCATGTTGGCATGGACAAGCTGAAGGCGATGGCTAGTAGAAGTCTGGTGAGCGGGTTGCCGAAGTTGTCCTCCTTTGGTGATGGGCATGTTTGTGCGGGCTGTCAATATGGAAAGGCACATCGCCTCCCATTTGATAAATCACAAACAAGGAGCAAGAAACCATTGGAGTGCATTCATGGCGACCTGATGGGACCGACGGTTACTGCCAGCCTTGGTGGAATCAGATACATGCTTGTCTTGGTTGATGACTACTCAAGGTATACTTGGGTGTACTTCTTAAAGGAGAAGTCGGAAGCCTTCCATTTGTTCGTGGAGTTTAAGGAGTTGGTAGAAGGCCGGCTTGGCTTGCGGATTAAGAAGCTTAGAACTGATAACGAGGGTGAGTTTGTCTCCTCCGAGTTTTCTAACTTCTGCAGGAAGCACGGGATCCAACGGGAGCTTACTTGTGCCCACACTCCACAACAAAAAGGGGTAGCGGAGCGGAAGATCCGTCATCTGACGGAGACCTGCAATTGCTGGCTTCATGCGAAAGATATCCCAAGGTCCTTTTGGGCGGAGGGGATGTCTTGTGCTCTTATGTCATCAATCGGATGCCACTCAGCCCTATCAATATGAAGACTCCTCTTGAGCTGTTGCTGAAGGAGAAGCCGAGTGTGGGACACCTTAGGGTGTTCGGTTCAACTTGCTACGTGCATGTCCCGGATGCTTCACGGACAAAGCTGGATGCGAAGGAAAGGAAACTTGTCTTTGTTGGATATGATGAGCGAAAGAAGGGATGGAAATGCATGGACCCTGTGAAGAAGAAGTTCGTGGTTTCAAGAGACGTTGTCTTTGACGAGCTGACGTCATATGGAGGTGGCTCGGTAGAGCTAACCGGAAGTAGCAAGGTTGAGGAAGCACCGGTGGTGGCTGCTGAAGGCTTAGAAGAGGAGCTTGCTGTTTCACCAGCAGCTCCTGCTGCTTCGAACTCCGAGGCTGAGCCTTCTGGCTCAGGAAGCAGGGGGAGCACTGCTCAATGCTTGCCCCAGGTAGGAGTGGAGCCTGAAGAAGCAGCGGAAGCCGTGAGCAAGGAGCCATGTCTTCGGAGATCGAAGAGGGTGGTTAAGCCACCAGCTCAGTACTATGATGGGAATGCAGTGAGCTTTGTCTCCTGTTTCTTTGCAGGTCCTCTGGATGAGCGAGAGCCTGCAAACTTCAACGAGGCCACTGGAGTGAAGGAGTGGGAAGGTTCCATGAAGGAAGATATTGATGCTCTGAAGAAGAATGAAACCTGGGACCTTGTGCCCAAGGTTGATGACATTATTCCGGTTACTTGTAAGTGGGTGTATAAGTTGAAGAAGAAGGCTGATGGAAGCATTGATCGTTTCAAGGCTCGCCTGGTCGCTAGAGGATTCTCACAGCAGTATGGAGAAGACTATGAGGAGACATTCAGTCCAGTTGCGAAGATGACTTCTGTAAGAGTGGTGATCGCCTTGGCTGCTAGCAAGGGATGGAGGTTGTGGCAACTCGATGTGAAGAATGCCTTTCTTTACGGAGAGATTGACAAGGATATCTTCATGGATCAGCCGCTTGGTTTTGTCTCTGAAAAGCATCCGGACTATGTTTGCAAACTCAGGAAGGCCCTCTACGGGTTGAAGCAAGCTCCTAAAGCGTGGTATGGGAAGATTGCAGAATACCTGCAATTCTGTGGATACTTTGCTTCCAACTCGGATTTAAGCTTGTTCGTCAAGAAGAAGGGAGAGCTTCGTGTCTTGGTCCTGCTGTATGTGGATGACATGATCATCACAGGGAATTCGGAGGAGGAAGTAGCAAGGCTCAGGGCTGAGCTTGCTATACACTTCGAGATGAAAGACTTGGGAGAGTTGCATCACTTTCTCGGTCTGGAAGTGGAGAGGAAGGAGTGCGGGATTCTCATTAGCCAGAAAGGGTATGCTGATCGCATTGTAAAGCGGTTTGGCATGGGCGAAGGGAAGAAGTGTTTTACTCCACTGGAATCAGGGCTGAAGCTTCGACGAGATGAGGGAAGGGTACTTCATGATCCCTTGGTGTTCAGGGCACTTGTTGAGAGCTTGATTTACCTGACGATTACAAGGCCGGATATAGCTTATGCTGTTGGCCGAGTAAGTCGGTTTATGGCTGAACCAAGGCAATCTCATCTAGTGGCGGCAAAGGGGATACTGAAGTATTTCAGGGTGACTTCTGAGATGGGACTCCTCTATAGAAGGGACGCGGAGTTTGCGTTGCTCGGGTACACAGATGCTGACTATGGCGGTGATTCGGATGATCGAAGGTCTACTTCAGGTTATGTGTTCACTTGCAGTTCAGCTAGCATCTCGTGGTGTAGCAAGAAGCAGGACTCGGTGTCGGTTTCAACCACGGAGGCGGAGTATAAGGCTTCGGCCTTAGCTGCTCGGGAAGCCGTTTGGTTGAGGAGGCTTATAGAGGATGTCCATGAAGAAGTGCAAGGGCCTACTTTACTTCGGGGTGACAATGAGAGTGCTCTCAAACTGGTAAACAATCCAGTGTGTCACGCCAGGACCAAGCATATAGAGATTGATCACCATTTCATCAGGGAGAAGGTGTTGGAAGGATCTCTGCTGGTCGGGCATGTTCGGAGTGAAGATAATCTTGCTGACATCTTCACGAAGCCACTGTCGACGGGGCCCTTTGAATGCTTGCGCAGCTTGCTGGGCTTGGTCACCACTTCTCACTTCAAGGGGGAGTGTTGAAATTTGTGAAGTGGAAGTGGGTGACGGAACAGGCCGGACGGCTTATGGCGGACAGTTTCGGCGGACTGGGCGGACTGGGCGGACTGTGTTGTGCGGCTTGGTGGAAGGTCTAGTGGGAAGCCAGCTGTTCTTCTGAGCGGGTTGATTGCATGGAGTTCGCGGACTATGCGGCCTGGTATCCGCGGATAGAGGGGCTTGCGGACTGGTGCATTGCTCAATGGCCGCGGGTGCAAGCTTGTGCTGACAGGAGGGTTGGCTCGAGTTCGCGGGAAGCTTGCGGACTGGCGTGTCCGCGGTTCGGGCTGTTGCGGACTGAGCTTGAGCTTGGCTGAGGCCTTGTCGAGCTCTGGTGACACAGCAGGTGCTTTGCTGTGGAGATCGTTTTGGCGGCCTGGTGTTGAAGTCCGGGATAAGACTGCTGCAATGGGGGCAGGAGTGCGAGGAGCTCGCGGACTAATGGCAGTCTGTGCTCGGTTTTGGCGGACGGGGTTTGGCGTCCGCTATGCTCGCATTGATCCTTGATGGTTTTTGGCTTGCACACTTTGTGCCAAGTTCATGGTGTCCGCCGTATCCGCCAAGTCCGCTGTGATCGGGCAGTCTGTTGCTAGCTGCCTTTGGTCGTGGACTTGTGACAGATTGAGGTGTGAGTCTTGCAGACTGCCTCGGGTTGGTGCGGACAGCCATTGAAGGGGGTTTGCTGTCCTGCAGTGATTGGAGCTTTGCGGGCTGATGCCTTGTCCGCTTAGCTTGGGCGGACTGGAGAGGGTTCGTCAATGGTTGCCTAGCTCCTGGCGGTTTTACTTGGTGACCGGCTAAGTCCTCGCGGACTCAGCGGACGGTGGTTTGTATTCGCGCGGGCTGGGGCGGTGTCGCTATCTCTTGGGCGGTGACCACACTCCTCACCTCGCCTATAAATAGGACCCCCCTGGCACATCTACAGAAACCTAAGTAACTTGAGTGAACAGTAAGTTGGGTTGGGCGAAGTGCTACGGTCTGTGTTTGCTAGTCCGCGCGGATTGTTTCAGGCTGACGGTTTGCTGTGTGCAGGTCGCGCGGATAACTTCAAGGAGCCAGGAGTTTGGCTGTGACGTCGGTCAAGTGTTTGGAAGTGTGCGGTCTCTGCGGACTCAGGAGGAGGTCGCTCTGGGCTTGTCAGTTCTGTTTCAACTTTGCTAGCTTCAATAACCTGTCCGCCGGATTCAGGCGGGTAGGGGTGTTCCTCAGTTCGGGTTCAGCAGGAGGCGAATAACGGTGTGTCCGCGCGGCCTCGCGACTTCGGCGGACTCCGTGGTATTCGGCGGATTGCAGCTTAGTTCGGGCGGCTTCGGCGACCTCGGCGACCTCGGCGGTCTCGGCGGACTCCGGTTCTGTCCGCCCGGCTTGTTTTTGGTGCTTTCTGTTTACAGCTGTAATACTAGCGAAATCATGTCTCGCTATGTATGCCTCGGATTGTAAAGAAGTGAATGTATAAAAGAGATCTTCTTGTGCTTCCATTGTTTGTTGGGTGAAACCTCTGGTTCTCGGGTTTTCCGCAGGTTCAACGTGCGAACTGGGTAGTTCCGAAGATATTAATTTGGCGTTTGGGCTATCTTGCTGACCACGTTGAGAAAATTTAACAAATACTAATCATATGTTTAAATAGCATCATTTTGAGTTTGTAACCGATTGTTTGTGGTTTTTGATTCCCCCATTGCTCTTTCTACCGTCCCTGAATTTCGAAATTGATGACAATTTTGACATCAACAATTTAGGCATATAGATTTAGCTACAAAAGTGGAATTATTGTGGATTTAATGGCGATGAAAAGGTAACATAAAGAGCTATAACTTTGATTAATAGTGAAACTGTTGAATGACAATCTAGGGAGGTTAAAACAGTGGACACAACTAGAATACCTGGCTATGTATATTGAAGTTTGCATTGCGATGTTGAAAATCACATCTTTTGATTCAGGAAGAGCCTCGAGATGTTCTGACAATGATATATTGAATGTATATCATAAACAACTTGAAACACAGTATGAACATGACCGTGTTTCAGGTCATGTTAATCGCGCTAAAATTGGGCTTATAGATAGCTAGCTTGAAACTTAAAGAACTGGGTTCGGTTTTTGGAGTGTTCTTGTGTTGTTTTGATGCTCCACCGGTCCAGCCCGCTGGACCGGCCCGGTTTTGTTTTTTTTTGTTTTTTTATATATAGGCTTGCACAGGAAGAGAGATGTTAAATTTTCTCAGCGTGGTCAGCAAGGTAGCTCAAACGCCAAATTAATATCTTCAGCACTACCCAGTTCTCACGTTGAACCAGCGGAAAACCAATGAACAAGGCTAATCCCAACAAACAATGGAAGCACAAACAAATCTTATATTCATTTAACTTCTTTACGAAACGAGGTATACATAGCGAGACATGAATTCGCTAGTATAAACAGCTGTAAACAAAAAGCACCAAAAAACAAGCCGGGCGGACAGCACCGGAGTCCGCCGAGACCGCCGAGGTCGCCGAGGTCGCCGAGTCCGCTGAGATCGACCGAACTAAAGCTGCAATCCGCTGAATAGCCGCGAGGCCGCGCGGACACACCGTTATTCGCCTCCTGCTGATGAACTGAGGAACAACCGCCTACCCTCCTGAGACCGACGGACAGGTTATTGAAGCTGGCAAAGATGAAACAGAGTTGACAAGCCGCAGAGCGACCTCCTGCTGAATCCGCAGAGACCACACAACTTCCAAGTACTTGACCGAAGTCACAGCCAAACTCCTGCTCCTTGAAGCTACCCGCGCGACCTGCACACAGCAAACGTCAACCCTGAATCAATCCGCGCGGACAGAAAAACTGAGACAACAGCACCTCGCCGAACCCAACTTACTGTTCACTCAGTTACTGTAGACCTGCTAGGGGGGGTCCTATTTATAGGCGAGGTGAGGAGTGTGGTCACCGCCCTAGAGATAGTGACATCTACCTAGCCCGCGCGATAGCAAAACACCGTCTGCGGAGTCTGCAAGGACTTAGCCGGACACCAAGGAAAACCGCCAGGAGCAAGGCAACATTGGCGAACCCTCATCAGTCCGCCCAAGCTATGCGGACAAGGCATCAGCCCGCAAAGCCTCCAACCACTGCAGAACAACAATCCCCCTTCAATGGCTGTCCGCACAAACCCGAGGCAGTCCGCAAGACTCAAACCTCAATCCGCCACAAGTCCACGACCAAAGGCAGATAGCAACAGTCCGCCCGGTCAACAGCGGACTTGGCGGATACTGCGGACACCATGGTCTTGGCACAGAGTGTGACCAAGTCCAAAACCATCGAAGGCCAATGCGAGCATGGCGGACATAAACTCCCGTCCACCAAACACCCTAGCACACAGACCGCCAGCAGTCCGTAGGCTACTCACACACCTACCCAACGCAGCAGCCATCTCCCGGATTCCACACGCCAGTCCGGCAACGACCTCCAAAGCAAACACCGGCTGTATCACCAGAGCTCGACAAGGCCTCAGCCAAGCTCTAAGCCCAGTCCGCAACAACCCATACCGCAGACACACTAGTCCGCAAGCTTCCCGCGGACATGAGCCAAACCGCCAATCAGCACAAGCTTGCACCATGGCCACTAAGCAATGCACTAGTCTGCAAGCCTCAATCCGCTCAGGCCGCTCCTTGGCTAAACCAATCAGCCAACGCCCTATCCGCAGATACTAGCCGTACAGTCCGCGGACTTCACCCGTGCAACCCGCTTAGAAGAACAGCCGGCTTCCACTAGACTTTCCACCAGGCCACACACAGCAGTCCGCCCAGTCCGCCTAGTCCGCCAACGCTGTCCACCCAGGCCGCCCGGCCTGTCCCGTCAACCACTTCCACTTCACAAATTTTAACACTCCCCCTTGAAGTGGGAAGTGGTGACCAAGCCCAGCAAGCTGCGCAAGCGCTCAAAGGGCCCCTTCGACAGTGGCTTCGTGAAGATGTCAGCAAGATTATCTTCACTCAGAACATGCCCGACCAACAGAGATCCCTCCAACACCTTCTCCCTGATGAAGTGGTGATCAATCTCTATATGCATGGTCCTGGCGTGACACACTGGATTGTTAACCAGTTTGAGAGCACTCTCATTGTCACCCCAGAGTAAAGTTGGCCCTTGCACTTTTTCATGAACATCCTCTATAAGCCTCCTCAACCAAATGGCTTCCCGAGCAGCCAAGGCCGAAGCCTTATACTCTGGCTCTGTAGTTGAGACAGACACCGAGTCTTGCTTCTTGCTACACCACGAGATGCTAGCTGAACTGCAAGTGAACACATAACCTGAAGAAGACCTCCGATTATCCGAATCACCATCATAGTCAGCATCCGTGTACCCAAGCAACACAAACTCCGTGTCCCTTCCATAGAGGAGTCCCATGTCAGAAATCGTCTTGACATACTTCAGAATACCCTTCGCTGCCACTAGATGAGATTGTCTTGGTTCAGCCATATATCGACTTACTCGGCCAACAGCATAAGCAATGTCCGGCCTTGTAATCGTTAGGTAAATCAAGCTCCCAACAAGAGCCCTGAACACCAAGGGATCATGAAGAACCCTTCCCTCATCTCGTCGAAGCTTTAGCCCAGGTTCCAGTGGAGTAGAGCACTTCTTCCCTTCGCCCATGCCGAACCGCTTCACAATGCGATCTGCATAACCTTTCTGGCAAATGAGAATCCCGCACTCTTCCTCTCCACTTCAAGACCGAGAAAGTGATGCAGCTCTCCCAAGTCTTTCATCTCGAAGCGTATAGCAAGCTCAGCCCTGAGCCTTGCTACTTCCCCCTCTGAATTTCCTATGATGATCATGTCATCCACATACAGCAGGACCAAGACTTGTAGCTCTCCCTTCTTCTTGATGAACAAGCTTGAATCCGAGTTGGAAGCAAGGTATCCACAGAATTGTAAGTACTCTGCAGTCTTCTCATACCAAGCTCTAAGAGCTTGCTTCAACCCATAGAGAGCCTTCCTGAGTTTGCAGACATAGTCCGGATACTTTTTAGAGACAAAACCAAGCGGCTGATCCATGAAGATGTCCTTGTCAATCTATCCGTAAAGAAAGGCATTCTTCACATCAAGTTGCCACAACCTCCATCCCTTTCTAGCAGCCAAGGCGATCATCACTCTAACCGAAGTCATCTTCGCAACTAGACTGAATGTCTCCTCATAGTCTTCTCCATACTGTTGTGAGAATCCTATAGCGACCAGGCGAGCCTTGAACCTATCAATGCTCCCATCAGCCTTCTTCTTCAACTTATACACTCACTTGCAAGTAACCGGAGTAATGCCATCAACCTTGGGCACAAGTTCCCAGGTTTCATTCTTCTTCAGAGCATCAATCTCTTCTTTCATGACACCTTCCCACTCCTTCACTCCAGTGGCCTCGTTGAAGTTTGCAGGCTCTCGCTCATCCAGAGGACCTGAAAAGAAACAGGAGACAAAGCTCACTACATTCCCATCACAGTACCGAGCCGGTGGCTTAACAACCCTCTTCGATCTCCGAAGGGTCGGCTCCTTGCCCACTGCTTCCGTTGCTTCTTCGGGCTCAACTCCTACCTGGGGAAAGCATTGAGCAGTATTCCCCCTGCTTCCTGAGCCAGAAGGCTCGGCCTCGGAGTTAGAAGCAACAGGAGCTACTGGTGAAACAGCAAGCTCCTCTTCCAAGCCTTCAGCAGCCACCACCGGTGCTTCATCAACCTTGCTACTTCTGGTTAGCTCAACCGAGCCACCTCCATATGACGTCAGATCGTCAAAGACAACGTCTCTTGACACCACGAACTTCTTCGTCACAGGATCCATGCATTTATATCCCTTCTTCTTCTCATCGTAGCCAACAAAGACAAGCTTCCTTGCCTTCGCATCCAGCTTAGTCCGTGAAGCATCCGGGACATGCACGTAGCAAGTTGAACCGAACACCCGAAGGTGTCCCACACTCGGCTTCTCCTTCAGTAACAGCTCAAGAGGAGTCTTCATATTGATAGGGCTGAGTGGCATCCGATTGATGACATAAGAGCACAAGACATCCCCTCCGCCCAAAAGTACCTTGGGATATCTTTCGCATGAAGCCAGCATTTGCAGGTCTCCGTCAGATGACGGATCTTCCGCTCCGCTACCCCCATTTTATTGTGGAGTGTGAGCACAAGTAAGCTCTCATTGGATCCCGTGCTTCCTGCAGAAGTTAGAAAACTCGGAGGAAATAAACTCGCCCCCGTTATCAGTTCTAAGCTTCTTAATCCGCAAGTCAAGCCGGCCTTCTACCAACTCCTTAAACTCCACAAACAAACGGAAGGCTTCCGACTTCTCCTTTAAGAAGTACACCCAAGTATACCTTGAGTAGTCATCAACCAAGACAAGCATGTATCTGATTCCACCAAGGCTGGCAGTAACCGTCGGTCCCATCAGGTCGCCATGAATGCACTCCAATGATTTCTTGCTCCTTGTTTGTGATTTATCAAACAGAAGGTGATGTGCCTTACCGTATTGATAGTCCGCACTAACATGCCCGTCACCAAAGGAAGACAACTTAGGCAACCCCTTCACCAAACTTCTACTAGCCATCGCCTTCAGCTTGTCCATGCCAACATGCCTCAGCCTCTTATGCCAGATAGTAGCGCTATCATTGTCCCTCATACGATCAACATAAGAATTGGTGGCAAGAACAAACAAGTTCTTCACCCTCCTCCCAACATGAGCAACATCAGCCTTCACTGCTGATACGTTGCGAAGGAACCTCACGTCTGTTGGCCCAAACAGAACGTGATAACCAGCGTCCACCGCATTGGTCACCGAGAAGAGGTTTTTCTTCATGCCCGGCACGTGATACACACTCATTAACGTGAGTGGCCCCTGATCACTACCCAAAGACACGACCCCCTCTTTCTCTACTGCATAAACAATATTATCAGCAGTGATAATAGCTTCATTACCTGAGTAATCCTGCATGGAGGTGAACTTCGACTTATCACCGGTGAGGTGATGACCACACCCGGAGTCCACGATCCACTCACCGTTGAAGTCCTCAGCAGACAAGGCCCGGACACAAGTGCCCGTCATAAAAGCTCCGCCCCATTCTGCTTCTTCACTTCTCGAGCAAGCTTCCTCATTTCCCGCAGCATGCCCAGGCTACAGTTTGACCTTGCAGTCCCGCTTGAAGTGCCCTCGCTGATGACACCGGTAGCACTTCAAATTCTTCTTCCAGTCCTTAGGAGCATTGCTCCTCTCCGGCTGATATGAAGTTGAAGTCTCCTTCTCACCAGCGACCGTCACCTTCTTCTTCTTCTTCCCTTCCCATCCTTTGTTCTTGCCTGAGAAGAGAGCTTCACTGCCTTCCTGATTAAGGTTCACTCCAGCCATCTGCCTTGCCAAGATCTCCTGCGACGCAAGCAGATTCTCCAGCTCCAATAAAGATGGCTGAGTAGCCCATCCTTGAACAGATGTCACAAAGGCCACATACTCCTTCCGCAAGCCGCGGATAATGCGCCTTTTCATCTTCGCCTCAGAGATAGGCTCATCAGGATCCAGTGCCGACAGCTCAGCACACAAGCTCTTCATCTTTAAGAAGTATTTCGAGATGGAAAGGTCTCCCTGAGTTGCCTTAGCCAACTCATTCTCCAGAAACTGAAGCCGCGCCACATTCTTCCTATTGAACAACTCATCAATGGTTGTCGAAATATCAGCAGCCGACTCACATCCAACGATGTGATCAAACAGTTCCAGAGACACGGCCCTTTTGAGGATAAACTCCGCCTTAGCATTTGTTTTCCTCCAGAGCCTCACCTGCTCAGCAGTACCGAACGCAGCAGTCACTTCTTGTCTGTCGTCACCACCGACGACTTCCCACAGCTCCTCGCCAAGACGAAAACTCTTCATGCACGACTTTCACTTCTTGAAGTTAGTCGGCGTTAAGATTTCAATGTCAAGATCCCTTGCAAAGCTCCCTTCCATTGCAACACCTGTTTGCAACCTTTCAAAAGCTCCGAGCAACAACACAGGTTGAACACCACTCACGGCCTGAGTAACAACACTGGTTGACTACCGCTCACGCAACTGAACCTCGCTTTGATACCATGTTAAATTTTCTCACCGTGGTCAGCAAGGTAGCCCAAACGCCAAATTAATATCTTTGGCACTACCCAGTTCTCACGTTGAACCAGCGAAAAACCAAGGAACAAGGCTAATTCCAACAAACAATGGAAGCACAAGCAGATCTTATATTCATTTAACTTCTTTACGAAACGAGGTATATATAGCGAGACATGATTTCGCTAGTATAAACACCTGTAAACAAAAAGCACCAAAAAACAAGCTGGGCAGACAGCACCGGAGTCCGCCGAGGTCGCCGAGGTCGCCGAGTCCGCTGAGATCGCCCGAACTAAAGCTGCAATCCGCCGAATAGCCACGGAGTCTGCCGAAGCCGCGAGGCCGCGTGGACACACCGTTATTCGCCTCCTGCTGATGAACTGAGGAACAACCGCCTACCCGCCTGAGACCGGCGGACAGGTTATTGAAGCTGGCAAAGATGAAACAGAGTTGACAAGCCGCAGAGCGACCTCCTGCTGAATCCACAGAGACCGCACAACTTCCAAGTACTTGACCGAAGTCACAGCCAAACTCCTGGCTCCTTGAAGCTACCCGCGCGACCTGCACACAACAAACGTCAGCCCTGAATCAATCCGCGCGGACAGAAAAATTGAGACCGCAGCACCTCGCCGAACCCAACTTACTGTTCACTCAGTTACTGTAGACCTGCCAGGGGGGTATAATTTATAGGCGAGGTGAGGAGTGTGGTCATCGCCCTAGAGATAGCGACACCGCCCAAGCCCGCGCGATAACAAAACACCGTCCACCGAGTCTGCAAGGACTTAGCCAGACACCAAGGAAAACCGCCAGGAGCAAGGCAACATTGGCGAACCCTCATCAGTCCTCCCAAGCTATGCGGACAAGGCATCAGCCCGCAAAGCCTCCAACCACTGCAGGACAACAATCCCCCTTCAATGGCTGTCCGCACAATCCCAAGGCAGTCCGCAAGACTTAAACCTCAATCCGCCACAAGTCCACGACCAAAGGCAGATAGCAACAGTCTGCCCGGTCAACAGCGGACTTGGCGGATACTGCGGACACCATGGTCTTAGCATAGAGTGTGACCAAGTCCAAAACCATCGAAGGCCAATGCCAGCATGGCGGACATAAACTCCCATCCGCCAAACACCCTAGTACACAGACCGCCAACAGTCTGCAGGCTACTCGCACACCTGCCCAACGCAGCAGCCATCTCCCGGACTCCACACACCAGTCCGCCAATGACCTCCACAGCAAACACTTCTTGTATCACCAGAGCTCGACAAGGCCTCAGTCATGCTCTAAGACCAGTCCGCAACAGCCCATACCGCGGACACACTAGTCCGCAAGCTTCCCGCGGACATGAGCCAAACCGCCAATCAGCACAAGCTTACACCACGACCACTGAGCAATGTACCAGTCCGCAAGCCTCTATCCGCTCAGGCCGCTCCTTGGCTAAACCAATCAGATAACGCCCTATCCGCAGATACCAGACGCACAGCCCGCGGACTTCACCCGTGCAACCCGCTCAGAAGAACAGTCGGCTTCCACTAGACTTTCCACCAGGCCGCACACAGCAGTCTGCCTAGTCCGCCTAGTCCGCCAACGTTGTCCGCCCAGGCCGCCCGGCCTGTCCCGTCAACCACTTCCACTTCACAAATTTCAACAAGAGATATCTGATTCATTAAAACCTAACCTAACGGGAGAGTGAAAGGAGAGGGGCGGCGGCTTTGGGACCCGATCGAGCGGCGATAATAGGGATCGAGCGGCGGAGGCGGCGACTTCTTATCCGGAGAGGATCAGCGGTGGTTTCGGGAGGAGATCCGGCAGCGGCATCGGGAGGATTAGAGCGGTGGCTCAGCGGCTTTGGGAGGAAGAAGAAGCGGCGGCGTCGGCTCTTCTTCGGAAAGATCATGAGGCAGCGTCCGTTCTCAGCGGCGGCTTCGAGCGACGGTCGGAGATCCGGTGGCAGCGGCATCAGGAGGATCGGGATCGTGGATCTTCTTATCCGACGGCAAGAAGGAAGAAGGGCGGTGGCATCAAGGGCTTCTCCGGCGGTGGCAGCCCGGTCTAGGGCTTCTTCTCCAGCGGCGGCAAGATCGGGAGCGGCCTCCTTCTACGACGGCGTAAGGCAAGCCCGGTATAGGGCTATCTTCTCCGGCAATCTTGAAGATCCGGCGGCAGCAAGGGCATCCATAGGTGTTCTTCTTGGTGCTCCTTCTCCGGCGATAGCAGCGATCAGAGGAGCGGCAGAAGATTGATCAGAGTTCCGATCTAGTGCACGACAGCGGCATCGGCTCCATCTTCGGCGGAGGAGAGGGGAGATCCACGGTAGCAGCGGGTGTAGGTCTATTTCTCTGGCGGCTCCGGCGATCCAGCGGCGGCGACAACTCCGGCGGTGAAAGAGGGCATAAGGCTGCAGCTCCTTCATCTTGAAGAGGGCAGCGACTTTCTTGGCCGGAGGGCGGCGGCGTGTGGAGGAGGGATAATCGGTTTACCCGATTTTGGGCACCATCGGCGCATCGGGTTCATCTCCAGCGTGTGACAGCGGCTTGGTCGGCTGTATCCAGGGAGGAGAGGGGGCTCACGGCGGTGGCTGGGTGCATATTCCTCTGGCGGCGATCAGATTCAGTTCCAGGCTCCGATTGGCCACAGTTGCGGCCGACATAGGGGAGTTTTCTTCCCTCTTTCTTTTTCCTTGTTGTTCTTTATTTCCTATTTTTAGGTTAGTGTCGATCCGCTGAGGATCGTTGAGTGGCTGTGTTGTAATCAGATATTTTTTTGATTAGTGGATTCGGCGTGCTCTCCCCGTGGATGTAGGAGTTTAACTCCGAACCACGTATATCTCTTGTCGTCTGTGTTTTTTTGTGTTTTGGAAACTCGAACTGTTTCTTTAATTGGTGCGCGCCACTATTTGCTAAATATTTTGCTTCCGTTGCTATTGTATGTGACGAGTTTCGTACTCGCAGGCAGGTGTCAATTGCATAACAAGTGGTATCAGAGGGAGGTTCGAACTTCAGACTCATGAGCAAATTCAATGGCGGCCAAATTCGAGGTTCCAAAATACGATGAGCATATCGATTTCGGTCTTTGGCAAAAATGCATAAAGGCCGTACTCGTTCAGCAGAGTCTTCACAAGGCACTCCTTGGAAAGGAGAAAGCTAAGGTGAAATACGACGGTGAGTGGGATGAGCTGGACCTCAAGGCTATCAGCACCATACAGCTGTGTTTGGAAGACGAGGTCATGTACAACGTTATCGAGGCGGGAATTACGGTGGACTTGTGGAGGAAGCTCGAGGAGTTCTGCATGTCCAGGTCGCTCACAAACAAGCTGTACATGAAGAAGCAGTTGTACAGCTTGAGGATGGCCGGAAGTAACGCAGTTGTTGGACCACATGAATGTGTTCAACAAGCTGGTATCCCAGCTGCGGAGTATGGATGTGAAGGTCGAGGAGGAAGACCAGACTCTTCTCCTCTTATCCTCACTCCCGAGTTCGTTTGATCATTTAGTCACCACCATGTTGTATGGGAAGGATACCCTTAAGATGGAGGAAGTGGTGACGATGCTTCTCTATAATGAGAAGAGGAGCAGTTCTGGATCGAGTGCAAGCGAGGGTCTGCTCGTGAAGAGCAGAGACCCATCCCGAGGAAGATCGAGAGGGGGAGGCAAGGAGGATGATCGACCTAGGTCCAGGGGTATGTGTTATACTGCAAGGAAGAGGGGCATTGGAAGGCCAACTACCCAGTGAGGAAACTCAAGGGCAAAGGATCTGTGCCTCAGCAGGCTGCAGTGGCATCCGAGTGCATGAGCGATGATGACGTTCTACATGCTTCACCAAGTCGCGACGTGGTCGGGACCACAGATTCCTGGATCATGGATACAGGATGTTCATTCAACATATGCCCGAACATTGAATGGTTCTCTAGTATTAGGCACTGTCGAGGTGGTCGTGTTCGGATGGGGAACCGATCAGAGTGCGAGATATCTGGAGTCGGGAGCATCAGGATTAGGATGTTCGATGAAGTGGTTAGGACCCTCACCGACGTTCGGTATGTGCCCGAGTTGGGGAAGAGCTTACTTTCTCTAGGCACTCTGGAGGCTGTCGGGTATTCTTATACAAGTAGCAGCGGGTATTTGGAGGTCAGGAGAGGCGCACAGATAGTCTTGAGAGGAGAGCGTTCCGGATCGCTCTATAGACTGATTGGTACCATGATTGCCAGGGGAGATGCAAGGAGAGAGGTCAGACCGTCTCTCGAGCTACAAGATACGATAGCATATGCATTTCAGGCGATCTCCTCAGATCGCGATTCCTTCGATAGAGGTTTAGAGAGCAGAGACTGTTCTCAGCAAAAAGCTAGGAAGGACCAGCAGAGGAGCGGGGCAGGATTCGTGGCAAGGGCGTGTGCACGGAGAGAGGACCTTGACAGAGGTAGAATCTTCGCAGCCGTAGAGGATACGGTTAGAGAGTCATCTCAGGAGTACCCAGACACCGTGAGAGGAGCCATCAGGCTCAGAGGTCTCACCGAGTAACTTAGGATCACTCAGGAGAAGGTGGAGTTGCACAGTAAGAGTTCGAGTGCAATTCATCTTGCAGTAGACCCGGTCTATCGTGCAAGGATGAAGCACGTCGACGTGCGTCACTAGGAGTTGAGGGAGTTCGCTCGAGGTGGAGGCGTGATGTTGCGGGAGATTCCTACGGAGGAATGTGTTGCGAGCATGTGGGAGAAATAAGTGAGGCGAGTCAAGTTTGACTTGTCTCAGACTATTGCACGTTGATCATGCCGGCCCCAGGGAGAGGGGGCTTGTAGTCGCCAGTAGGGGTCTGTGTGTTTTAGGCGGTATTCGTGTTCGTGGAGCATCATGGTGGAGATTGTTGTTTTGATGCTCCACCGGACCGGTCTAGCTGGACCGGTCCGGTTTTGTTGTTTTGTTGTTTTTTATATATATAGGATTGCACAGGAAGAGAGATATCTGATTCATTTAAAACCTAACCTAACGGGAGAGTGAAAGGAGAGGGGCGGCGGCTTCGGGACCCGATCGAGCGGCGATAGCAAGGATCGAGCGGCGGAGGAGGCAGCTTCTTATCCGGCGAGGATCAGCGGTGGTTTCGGGAGGAGATCCGGCAGCGACATCGGGAGGATTAGAGCGGCGGCTCGATGGCTTTGGGAGGAAGAAGAAGAGGCGACGTCGGCTCTTCTCTGGAAAGATCGTGAGGCGGCGTCCGTTCTTAGCGGCGGCTTCGAGCGACGGTCGGAGATCCGGTGGCAGCGGATCAGGAGGATCGGGATCTTGGCTCTTCTTCTCCGACGGCAAGGAGGAAGAAGGGCGGTGGCATCAAGGGCTTCTCCGGCGGCGGCAACCCTGTCTAGGACTTCTTCTCCAGCGGCGGCAAGATCGGGAGCAGCCTCCTTCTACGGCGGCGTAAGGCAAACACGATATAGGGCTATCTTCTCCGGCGATCTTGAAGTTCCGGCGGCAGCAAGGGCGTCCAGAGGCGTTCTTCTCGGTGCTCCTTCTCCGGCGACAGCAGCGATCAGAGGAGCGGCGGAAGATTGATCGGAGTTCCGATCTAGTGCACGGCAGCAGCATCGGTTCCATCTTCGGTGGAGGAGAGGGGAGATCCACGGCAGCGGCGGGTGCAGGTTTCTTTCTTCGGCGGCTCCGGGGATCCTAGCGGCGGCGACAACTCCGGCGGTGAAAGAGGGCATAAGGCTGCGGTTCCTTCATCTTGAAGAGGGCAGTGGCTTTCTTGGCCGGAGGGCGGCGGCGTGTGGCGGATGGATAATCGGGTTACCCGATTTTGGGCACCATCGGCGCATCGGGTTCATCTCCAGCGTGTGACAGCGGCTTGGCCGGCTGTATCCAGGGAGGAGAGGGGGCTCACGGCGGTGGCTGGGTGCATATTTCTCCGGCGGCGATCAGATTCAGTTCCAGGCTCCGATTTGCCACGGTTGCGGCCATCATAGGGGAGTTTTCTTCCCTTTCTTTTTCCTTGTTGTTCTTTATTTCCTATTTTTTAGGTTAGTGTTGATCCGCTGAGGATCGTTGAGTGGATGTGTTGTAATCGGATATTTTTTCGATTAGTGGATCTGGCGCGCTCTCCCCGTGGATGTAGGAGCTTAACTCTGAACCACATATATCTCTTGTCGTCTGTGTTTTTTTTTTGTTTGGGAAACTCGAACTGTTTCTTGAATTGGTGCGCGCCACTATTTGCTCAAATATTTTGTTTCCGTTGCTATTGTCCGCGACGAGTTCCGTACTCGCGGGCTGGTGCCAATTGCACAACATTCTTGTCGTGTAAACTAATGGAAAGAAAACGATGTAGCATTGTAGGGAACGAATATCAAAGATCAAAGTTGGATTTCATTGTAGAGAGATGGGTTTTTTTCATCTTAATGTCTTCTTACTTTTGTATTTCCCACCTTTTCTCTATGTAGTTTTAACTTTTTTTGCTGAAGAAAATAAGAATATATTACGCAGCTCGTCGAACACATAATGTCAGCAACAATAGAAGCAAGATCACGGGGTGACTAAGGGCCTGTTTGGATAAACTGTGGCACTACAGGAAGCAGTGGTGGAAAACAGTGGTGCAGTAATCAGCTGTTTTGCAGTGGTGGAAAAATTTATGAAACTGTTTAGAAAACTGTATTTGAAGTGCTGTGTTAAAGTGTTGTACAGAACTAAACATTAATGAAAATTAAACAGTAATGAAAATTATACATGATTAAAATTAAATAATTCGCATAATTTATGATGTTCAACTTAGAATTAATAATTTGTTTGACATAAATATTTGCGATATAGATTTGTGAATTCATGATAGTTAAAACTGTATTTGAAGTGCTCCTTTTCATTTTCTGAAAAACGTCAGCGCACCTAAGAAACCGTTTGGATTGGCTACCGGTGGGAAAAGCTACTGCAAAAACTCCATTTTCTTCTATTTTTGAACAACTACTTGTCACATACTTTTCATTCTTTTAGAAAAACAGTTCCTCATCCTGATACACTGTTGCACACATTTTTCACTCGGGCGTAAGTTTTGCCACCCGAAGCGCACCTTTTTTGGCCGGGCGTGCATTTTCCAGGCGTGTACGCATTTTCGCCCGGACACAAATTTTCCTCTCGGGCGCGCATTTTCCGCCCGCGCACGCATTTTTTCGCCCCGACACACATTTTTTTACCCGGGCGCTCATTTACCGCCCGGGGGCGCATTTTTTTGCCCGGGCGTGCATTTTCAGTCCGGGAGCGCATTTTTTGCTCAGACGCGCATTTTTCGCTCTGGCGCTCATTTCCCCCGGGGACACATTTTCTGCTTGGGCACGCATTTTTCGCCCAGCCGCGTATTTTTCCACCCCGGCGCGCATTTTCGTTTTGTCGCGCATTTTTTTGCCCGGGCGCACATTTTCGTTTGGGCAGTGATTTTCGGTCGAACATGCATTTTCGGTCGGACGCACATTTTCATTCCAGACACGCATTTTCGTCTAGGAACTCATTTTCTCCAGGGCTTGCATTTTTCTGCTCGGACGCGTATTTTTAATTAAAAAAATTTATCGGAACGGAGATTTGTCAGACGGTTTATAAATTGGTTCTTTTTTCTCAAAATCTCTGGGAAAGAAGTTTACCCAAACAAATATCATTTTCCAATATATATTTTTTAAAAACTCATTTTCTTACATTCCTTTTGCCACCACGTACTTCTCCTTTCTGAAAAGGCCTCCCAAACAGGGCCTAAAAGAAGTTCATGCTAGGGCATCCCCCTAGCAGGTTCGCCCCTCGGCAAACAAAATGGAAAACCCGACTCGGCAACCGAGGGAGCAAATGTAAACAACACCTGAAGTATTTGGATTGAGATGATCAGCATGATAATATATGAACGGCGTTATTCGCAAGCCTATTTGTGCTAATGACAGATCATTGTTAAAGGCAGATCGTAGAATTTTAATCACAGACCATCATGTTTTTACAACCCCATATTTGTCGAGTGGACCCAGCTGACCCGAAGACAAGGAGCAAGCACACAGTTTCACCAGACAATCACTGCTTACCCAGCTAGTTGCGGGCGAGCAGAGGCGGTGAGTCGAAGTTTCTCCTATGGGCGAGAGGTAAGATGGCGAGTGCCCAGCCTCATCAGGTGCTCGCCGGGCAGGCAGGTGGCGGGTGCCCAGTACCATCAGGCACTCGCTACTAAGGCGAGTAGGCCGATGTGCGTCAACTCGCCATCAGTGGATTTTCTTTTCCATTTTTTCTATTCATCTATATTTCAATTCTGGTCTACCATTAGCCCCTCCAAATAACAAAGTTATGTTGTTGACAGACCACTTTGAAATGCATTTAACAGTTACGAAAAGACGAGATATCACTATTGGCAGACCATCCCTAGAAAACTATTAATAGACTCCCAATAACACCTTTAAAGAGGACTTCTTTCTGAGTTTCGCTCTCACCTAGCTAGCTTTGGTTAGCATGAGCTTCAACTCATCATTCACCGTGATCTTCAGGTGGGTGGTCGGAAGTTTCCTTGGCTCTCCAAAGGTGCTTTGTCTAACATTGGTTTGGGGGGGGGGGGGCAGTAATCTAAGACCTTCCGGGTATGTGGCAAGACCTACTCGCTGCGACTCAGGGTCTGTTTGAGGTTGTTCTGGTGGGAAGGTTTCTGAACTCTTAAGTCCACAATAGAGACATTAGCTTGGGAGAAGTAAATTCGAGCTACCCCGAGGTCCAAACTTCTCGTTGAATCGTGGTTTCCGGGTTCAACAACATTAATGATGGAGCAAGAGAAAAATAAAAAACTAGCTATATTTTTTAATATTCGCAATAATTTGAACATTCTAACTTCTCCAAAAAATAATAAAATGTCATATATTTGTTTATACATGAAAATTAATTAGTCAAAACAATTGAATAAAAAAAACTACATATATTGCTTCATTCAAGAGCTTCATACTTTGCAAGACATCTAAATGCCCAAAAAATTGCAAATCAAAAAAATATTTTTTGTTATCTTCCATCAAGTTTTCTAATAATATTGAAAGTGGTTAAATAATAGAAAAAACATGCTCCATTTTTTCTTTTGTTGGACAAAATTTGATGAGATTTTTCACTTGATCAACATCCAAAAAAGCAATCGGCATGCATCAAAAACCATTTGCGGCAAATAGAGCAGCTTTGAGATGTACAAGAAACCTGTAGTTTCGTTCCATCGTGTCTATAAAGCTGCTTTGAGGCGAACAAAAAACCATTGAAATTTGAAAGAATCTATTTAATGTCATTGACTCTTCCTCCATAAAAAAAGCCTAAAAAATAAAACATTTAACATCTTTTAAGTCAAAGCCAAAAAACAAATCTTCAAAAATTCAACCCTAAATCCCGAAAAAAGGGCATGGAATCACAAAATAAGAATGTGGAACTCTCAGATCAAGTCAAACAACCAAAAATCGGAATGAAAACAACTAAAATCTAAAAGATGAAAGGAAAAATTTGGATTTGGGGGTTGCGAACCGTACCTGTGATCAAGGACGGTTGAATCGGCGGAGGCGAGTAACGGTGGGGGCATCGAGGCTCACATGAGGATGTCTGACGGAGCTTGCAAGGGGCGGCAGTGGCGAACTGTAGCGGGATGGCATCGTGCGATCGGCGCCGGGGAGGATGATCCCGGTATCAGGTTCGGAAGGCAAGTCCATGATCGAACTTTTACGGTTGGGCTGCCTTTAGGTCTTAAAATCGAGGAACGAAAACCGGAGGTTTGAAATAGGTGTGCTTTGCCAACATCCAGATGAGATTTGCCAATAAAATTTTCCTAAAATATATTCTATGTCATAGCCATTGTTTGTTTTCTGCAATTTAGAAGTTGTCATCGAAGTCAAAGTTTAATTTCTATAAAAAATAAAAAAAAATGATAAAATAAAAAAGAGTGACGTCACCTTAAAATATTGCGAGCTAGATATTTGGTCACTAGTTTTCAAGTCCCACTTTCCAACGGCATCCAAATTTTAGTGAATCTTCCATGCCAATTCAAGCCGGCATCTTTCTTGACTAATATTTTATTTAGGGATATATTCAAGAAAATGGCTTTTATTTAAAATATTAATTATCATTGTTCCGTACTAATTCGACGTTCCAGTCAGGCCGAAATTTTTGGACCGTCTTACCTCTCGGGACGGTCGAGCACACACACAGTCAAAAGAGTTGGTTGATTGGACACAAGCAGTTTTAACGTGAAAAAATCCCTCAACTGGGTAAAACACCATGTGACCGGATTTGTGCCGCTCAAAATCCACTATTTTCTGGAGGTTACAGCTGGTTTGTGAAGTCGAGTGTGACATGTCACCTCTCGTTACAATTATGAAGTGAGAGAACACTTTGCACTCGGCGGAAGACATGCCATCGTGCCGGGAGTTATTACAGATTGCGCTTCGCGCTGGTGGTCTTTGGATAACGACTTGCTGATTCTGAGTGGGAGGCGAAGCACTTGGTCTTGCGGTTGCAGGAGCCGCCTGGAGCTCGGACGATTTAGCTTTGTCGGGTGGTTGTGAGTTGACCTGCTTGTGGCTCGGGTGTGACTTGAGTGCGGCTCGGAGGTGGCGCGTGGGAGGAAATTGACAGAGTTTCGACCTGAGGAAGAAGAAGACTCCGAAAAAAAAATGAGAAATGAGGAGGCCTGAGACTCCTTTTATAGGCTCCAGGAGATGGTTACAGTGGTAATGCGGCTATCCACACACATTAACCACGTTCATAAATGTTTTTACTATGGTTTTAATGTGCGCATCTCGCTATTTGTAGACCATCATAAATAAATAATAAAATGTTAATTAAATTCCCCCCACTAACCTAGTGGTTAGTCGGTGGTTACGAGTGAACCGGACGGCCGATGACGCTTCCCCTTGATTGGATGGCGGGAGCGGGCCTCCACGGGCGGCCGTCGAACTTGTCGCCAAGTTAGTCGGCGATGGGAGGGCCGCTGATGGAGGAGGGGCGGCCGGATTGGTCGCCCCTCGGCCGTGAGGCGGCTGCCAAAGGGGGAGACCGACTTGGCCGCAAGGCGACAACCGGGGGGGGGGCTTGGCCGCAAGGTGGCCAAGGAGGGCGGCGACCGACTTGTCCGCCCCTCGGCCGCAAGGCGACAGCTAAGGTGGGGAGGCCGGCTTGTCCGCCCCTTGGCCGCAAGGCGTAGGCCAAAGGGTGGCGGCCGGATTGGCCGCCCCATGGCCGCAAGGCGGCCTCAGAGGTGGGCGACTGACATGGCCGCCCCTCGATCGCAAGGCGGCAGCCACGGATGGGCGACCGGCTTGGCCACCCCATGGCTGCGAGGCAGCAGCCCGGCCGGCAGCCGGCGAAGCGACTCCCGCGACGGTTCCTTTGATGCGCGTAATGGGATCGGTGTGCAGGGCGATCGGGCGTGTTAATCGCGCATGTGGTCAATCTCATGATCCCACTTCTCTTGAGGTGGAGATCATGGGTGGGTGGTTATGTGCACACCTAATTTCTATAAAATGGGGGTCATCGCCAACAATTGCCCCCCAGATCCTTGTTGCACGAGACTGCTTCAGATGAAGAGAAATAAGGATCTTCCTCTTCTCCCTTTTTATGGCGGCGACGGTGGGCAATGGTGATGGACTTGCGTCGGTGAGTGGTTGCGTCCTGCAAAATCGGGTAAAAAATGTTTGCATACATTATGGTATAGGCGAGACGATGAATGCGTCTGGAGGAGAAAGTTGTTGCTCCCGTAGTCGCGACAGTGCGCGTGTTGGGGCGATGGTAAAGTTCCTCGTTCGGGTTCTCAGGACGAGACTACTACTACTAATGATGATCGAGGTGAAGTTATCCCTGAGGTTCAAGCGCTTGGATGCTCTGCCACCCCCCCCCCCCCACCGGGTTCCACCTGCGGAGGCGGCCGTCTCGAGGTTGTCTTCTTCTTTGAAGGCGATGAGTGAAATGGTGAGAAAATTTGTCTACTCTTGGTTCTTCTTTGTTGTTGTGTTGTACTGACTTTTATCTGTCTTTTCTCTTGTAAATTGAGGCTCAGGTCCAGATTGACGTTTCTTGGAATGATCATTAAGTGAGATTGAAGGACAGGTATCTGGCCCTCCAGGATATGCTCAAGACGATGACGAGCTTGCTTGTTTCTACGATGAATGGCCATGACCGAGACGTTTCTCGCTTTCGTCGGATTGGATCAGAGCTGAAGGCGGAACTGGAGGAGACTCGGGCGTCCTTAGAGGTGGAGAAGTCCCTGGTGGAGAGGACTACACAAATACGAGCAAACTCTGCGGTCTCTTGGTCACCTGGAGACTGCACTGTCTGGATAGGGGCAGTCCGCAATTATGCGGACTAGTGTTGATATTCGACACTGGTGCGGTCTTGTTCTCAGGTGTCATGATTTGTTTGGAGACCGCAGAGTTTGCTCGTTGTGGACTTAGTCACGGGAGTGTGACAAGTCTTGTTGTTGCCTAGTTCATGGAGATCGCCTGGTTCGCGGTGTAGTTGTAGAGTCTACCGAACTGTTTTGGATTGGATGTGGAGTTCGGCAGTTCGTTATTAGCGCGAGGTGGATCATGACGCGTGGCTGAGATGTCCAAGTCCACGCGGATTGATGGTTTTATCCGCTCTGTTATGCGGACTGTCGGAGTTGTCTGCATTGTATTGCAGGTTGGTTACACATACAGAGTGACGTGTCTACACTTATTTCCGAACAACTCTTTCTTATGTTGCTAACTGATGCTTGTATAGACACTTATGCATATATGTGATGATAGTTGCAGGATTGATGGGCGGTTATCCTATCTCTATGGGTGGTGACGACACTCCTCGTCACGCCTATAAATAGGAGTCTCCGGCTCTTCATAAATTGTTGAAGTATTAGACCGGGCGGCTTAGCGGTCTGATCCAGCGGTTTGTTGACCGAGCGGCTTAGCGGTCTGATCCAGCGGTTTGTAGACCGGGCGGTCTATCGGTCTACCTCTGCGGCCTGTTCTATCCTGCTGGAGTTGCCGAGCGGTTAGCCCATCTGTCTAACCGCGCGGCCTGTGCGGTCTCCATTATTCTAGCCGCTCAGTACTGTAAATGTTTAGTCCCACATTGTTTGTATACTCTCTTTCTTATCTCCTCCATTCTATATAAGGGAGGCCATACCTTTGTAAATGATATCTTTTTTGGATAATAAAATTTCAATTATTCAAAAGTTTGTTCGCTTGTTCTCTACTTTTCGCTTCTTGTCTCTACTTTCTAACATGGTATCAGAGCACACGGTCATTTCCTCTTGATTCTGTGCGCCCTCTGTTGTTCTCGACTTCTTTTCCGCGCTCTGCGACTTGATTCGCGGCTTGCCCTCTCTTCTATCCGCGCGGCTTGTTTCTATCCGCGCGGCTTGTTTTTGTCCGCCAACCTGTTCGCGCGGCTTGCTCCTTCTTGGTTCTCTTCTCCTACTACTCTTTGTCGCAGCGACCTGTTTCGTTGTCGCCGCGCTCCTTGTTCTTTCTTGCCTCTCCGACTTCCTAGTCGTTGCGGTCTGTCCCTGTCCGCGTGTGTCTTGTCTCTCTACTCGCGGTTTGCTGCTGTGATCTGCCTGACCGTGCGGGTTGTTCCTTTCTTACCCGCATCTTGGTCGCGGTCACCTGCTCTTCTCCTCTCTTCTGTTCGCTCGGCCTTTTCAGTCCGCGCGACCTCTTCCCCGCAGTGCCTCTTTCTAGCCGCTACTGTTCGCGCGGCTTCCTCTGTTTTCTAACCGCTCCTGTTCGTGCGGCTTCTTCTGCTTCCGGGTTCTATGACTACCTCCGGTCTCACCACTACTCCTGCAGCTCCTTCTCCTCCTCCTCCTTCGGGCAACCTTGGCACCCTTTCCAAGCTTGTGGGCTCCAACTATCCCGATTGGAGCGTCTCTTTCACCTTTCTCCTTCGTTCTCAACGCAAGCGTCATCACCTCACCGATGACCCTCCTCCTCGCACCTCTCCTGAGTTTGATGACTGGGATGCGAGTGATGCTCTTGTTCGCACCTGGCTGGCCAACAGCCTTTCTGATGAGTGCCTTCCCGTCATTCGCCATGATGAGACGGTCAAGGCCGCATGGCTTCACCTCGCTGCTCTCTATTCTAAGGGGGGCCAGACGTCCCGCATTTATACTCTCTATGCGGACCTCTTCGCCCGCCCTTCCATGTCCCCAGCTGCGGCTTATCAGCAGGTTCAGGCTCTTGGGGCTGAAATCCTCCAGAATCGCCCCTTCTCCGCGGACTTGGCCGACCAGCACAAACACTTCCAGGAACTCCTGGTTGTTTGTTATCTTCTTCGTCTTCCCGACTCTTATGATATGATCCGCCAGCAGATCTTGGGTGAGGCGGAATCTCCTACTTTGGATGCCACTGCGGCTCGCATTGCCGCCGTTACTTCGCTCCTCCAACGGCCTCTGTTGGCCTCCCCCCCTTCCCAGGACTCCTTTGCTCACCAAGCTCAGCGGGGGGGGGGGGGGGGGCCCGAGTGGCCGTAGCTCCTCTGGCGGACGGGGTTCCTCCCGGTTCTTCTGCTCTCACTGTAATCGTACTGGCCATACTGTTGACCGCTGCTGGCAGAAACATCCTCATCTTCGCCCTTCCGGTGATGCTCCTTCGGCCTCCGCCTCTTCTAGGCCGTCTGCCTCTGTGGCCACGACGTCAGGTAGTGCCCACGTCGTTACCCAAGGTAAATGGCTGATTGACTCCGGTGCCACCAATCATATGACGGGCAACCCTCATTGCTTCTCCCGTCTTGAGACCCATGACCGCTTACCCCCAGTTCGTGTGGCGGATGGTTCCCCGTCTCCGGTTCATGGGACGGGCATGGTTCAACTCACTCCATCGCTTTGCTTGGAGGATACCCTCTATGTCCCGAAGTTCCCGTGCAATTTATTATCTGTTACTACTTTATGCCGGCAACTTCAGTGCTCAGTTTTATTCACTCCCACTACTTGTTCTTTTCAGGACCCGAGGACCCAGCGGACGATTGCTACTGGGACTGAGAGCGGCGGCCTCTACTTCCTCGACGATGTTTCCGCTCTTTCTGCCTACTCCTCCTCCACCGATCTCCTTCAGTGGCATCTTCGTCTTGGACATCCTCCTCCTCGGCTTATTCGTCAGCTTCTGCCTCACTTACCTCCCACCAGTTCTCCGCTCAACTGTGATGCGTGTCAGCTTGGCAAACATCATCGCTCCTCCTTCCCACCGAAGCCAGGCCGTGGCTCCTCTCGCATTTTTGATCTTATTCATTCTGATGTATGGGGTCCTGCTCCTACCCTCACTGTTGGTCGGGGCAGTTCCTATTTTGTCACTTTTATCGATGATTTTACTCGATGTACCTGGGTGTATCTCTTAAAGGATCGCTCTGAACTATTTTCTGTTTGACAATCTTTTTACTTTATGATTAAGACTCAATTTGCTATTTCTATTAAAGTCTTACGTTCTGATAATGCCAAGGAATATCTGTCTCATGAGTTCTCCGCGTTCTTTCACCAACACGGCCTCATTCATCAAACGACTTGTGTTTACACCTCCCAACAGAATGGGGTGGCGGAGCGTAAAAACCGTCACCTGCTTGATGTTGCGCGTACTCTCATGACGCAGATGCACGTCCCTCGCTCCTACTGGGGCTACGCTGTGCTCCTCGCTTGCTATCTCATCAATCATCACTCAAAAAGGCTATTGCTGCTTTGACCCCCTTCTCCGCAAGCAGTTTGTCTCCGCAGATGTGACTTTTTTCGAAAATGCTTCCTATTTCTCTCCTTCCTCTTCTCTTCCTTCTCTTCCTTCTGATATCTCCGTTCCTTCCACACCTCTCCACATTTTCCCACCTTCGTCTCCTCCTCCACCCACTCCTTCCCAGTCCGTCTCCCCACCCACCCCTCCACCCTCCTCTCCGCTGCCGTCTCTCTCTAGTCCCGGGCCAGCCTTCTCCGCCACGGACGCTCCGGTCGCTGACGCTCCCGTCGCCGACGCTCCCGATGATCTGGATGTTCCCATTGCCCTTCGCAAAGGGGTGCGGGCGTGTACTCAACACCCGCTCACGGCTGTTGTTTCTTATGATCAGCTTTCTCCTTCTCGCAGGTGTTTTGCCTTGGCTATCTCTGCTACTTCTACTCCCCGCACCTACCAGGAGGCTCTCACTCTCCCTCATTGGAAGTCTGCCATGGATGAGGAGATGGCTACTCTTACTGAACGGGGTACCTGGACCCTGGTTCCTCCTCCCGTGGGCACTGATGTGGTTGGCTGTCGCTGGGTCTTTGTTGTGAAGTTTCGCCCCGACGGCACTGTGGATCGCTACAAAGCCCGGCTGGTGGCCAAGGGCTTTACTCAGACTTATGGCGTTGATTACTTTGATACCTTCTCTCCGGTTGCTCGCCTCAGCACCATCCGGGTTCTCTTTTCTGTGGCTGTTAACCGGGCTTGGGCTATTTCCCAGCTTGATGTGAAGAATGCCTTTCTCTACGGCGATCTTCAGGAGGACGTCTATATGGAGCAACCTCCTGGGTATGTTGCTCAGGGGGAGACACGTGTCTGTCATTTGAAGAAGGCCATTTATGGCCTAAAGCAGAGCCCTCGGGCATGGTTCGAAAAATTCAGTGGTATTGTGGCAACCATCGGCTTTCAAAGGAGTTCGGCCGATCACTCCTTATTCATTCGCAAAACGGCCTCGGGACTGGTGGTTTTGGCCGTATATGTGGATGATATTCTCCTTACTGGTGACGACAGAGATGGGGTGGACTTGACGAAGAAGCACCTCCGTCAGCACTTGGTCACGAAGGATATGGGCTCCCCAAAATACTTTTTGGGGATAGAAATCTCTCGGAAACCTGACTCCTTGGTTCTCTCTCAACGGAAGTATGCCCTTGATCTTCTTCGAGAAGCAGGCTTGACAGGTGTCAAACCAGCTCATCTTCCCATGGCTGTTGGAGAAGACAAAACGTGGACGGATGAATCGCCTCCTCTATCTGATGTCACACGGTACAGACGTTTGGTAGGGAAACTCATCTATCTCACGGTGACTAGACCCGACATCGCCTACGCTGTAGGAAAGGTCAGTCAGTTTATGCAAGCTCCCAGGGAGTGTCATCTTCAGTCCGCCCTGAAGATTTTAGAGTATATCAAAGCAGCACCGGGCAGAGGGTTACTCTTTCAGAAGAATGGTCATCTGAGGGTTGAGGCCTACTCAGACTCAAGCTACGCGGATGACAAAGGCGATCGTAAATCCACGTCAGGTTTTTGTACCTTTGTTGGAGGTAATCTCGTGAGTTGGAAGAGCAAGAAACAGTCTGTTGTTTCCAGATCCAGTGCCGAAGCAGAATACCGGAGTATGGCGTCAACTACGTGTGAGTTAAAGTGGTTGCGGGCTCTCATGCTTGACCTGGGCGAGGTATATGATTGTCCTCTCCCTATGTTCTGTGACAACAAGGCCGCTATACACATATCCAGAAATCCGGTCTTCCATGAGAGAACGAAGCATATAGAGGTTGACTGTCACTTCATTCGGGAGGAGATTTTGAAGAAACAGATTTGTACTCCTTTTGTCACCTCTGACAAGGAGTTGGCAGATATCTTCACCAAGCCGGTTTCTACTTCCTTCTTTCGCATTTGTGACAAGCTGGGCATGATTGATATCTATGCTCCAGCTTGAGGGGGAGTGTTGAAGTATTAGACCGGGCGGCTTAGCGGTCTGATCCAGCGGTTTGTTGACCGAGCGGCTTAGCGGTCTGATCCAGCGGTTTGTAGACCGGGCGGTCTATCGGTCTACCTCTGCGGCCTGTTCTATCCTGCTGGAGTTGCCGAGCGGTTAGCCCATCTGTCTAACCGCGCGGCCTGTGCGGTCTCCATTATTCTAGCCGCTCAGTACTGTAAATGTTTAGTCCCACATTGTTTGTATACTCTCTTTCTTATCTCCTCCATTCTATATAAGGGAGGCCATACCTTTGTAAATGATATCTTTTTTGGATAATAAAATTTCAATTATTCAAAAGTTTGTTCGCTTGTTCTCTACTTTTCGCTTCTTGTCTCTACTTTCTAACATAAATAATTGAGAACACTGAGAACTCAGCTCGCGCTTAAAACTTAGGGTTACATTTTTCTAACCGATGAGACTAAGTGAAGTTTAATCTGTGCAGGCTTTGCGGCTAGCATCAGACGGCTAGACAACTAGTGGAAGCTTGGTGTGGAATAGTTCGCGGATAAAAGTCAACGGATAACAACATGTCGCGGTTTCTGCAACTTGAAGTCTCTCCCTTCGATTTGCAGTTAAGCAGAGCAGTTCGTCCAGTCTTTCAACGGGTTCTGTTCAAGTACTTTAGTTTTCAATAACAAGCAGTCTGTGCGGCTTGTTGCGATTAGGCGGCTTCGGCGGTTTCGACAGACTCAGCTTGCGGTTAGGCGGATTGTGCGGTTAGGGCTTGCTGTTTGCGCGGTTTACTTCATGTTGCAGTTTTCAGTTTTCTTTGGCTACATTGTGAATTATGTCTCACAATGTATATCTAACTCTGTAACGAAGTTATTAATTCCAATTGGAGACTCTTGTGCTGCAGTTGCTTCTGATTTCTACTTGACTTTGATTGTGATAGAATGTTTCTGCGATCTCTCATCGACTTCCTTCATAAATTCTTACATAACGTGTGAAATATTTTGTGAGTTTTGGGCAAGACCCCTGTTATATTACTTTTACAGGTGGGATGTTACATCAAAAATATGAGATGAAAAGAGAAGAATTAAATATATAAATTAAAGAAGGCTCTCTATGAATTAAAGCAAGCACCGTTTTCCTTGTTTTTCATTGTTTGCGCGCAAAACTCGCCCAAATCGCCTTTCCTAAAATAAGCACATTCTTTGTATTACACAACCGCAACGCCCTAGGAACTTTTCCATCCCTCCTTTTTCTCTCCGCCACTCTTCCCCGCTTTTAAGGAGCTCATCTCAATCCTCTATCGCAACTCCCGTGCTCTCGGCAGCCTGTGTTCTCATTCCGGGCTAGCTGATTAAAATCATGAAGTGTACAATTAATCTTCTTGTTTCACATGGGACCCACTAAAATTATAAAATAATAAAATGTTCTCACATTTTTTCCCATCTCGTTTCACTTTGGTCCAAATCCAATTTTGCTTTTGATGTGCCAGCGCCGATCACCATCTCCAGCAATTTCTCGGGTCAATTTTATTGATATATATTTGAATATATAACGGGTTCGGTGTCTTAACAAGTTTGGTTTGGATATAGGAATATCTGATACCCGCTTTAACCCTGGGGTTTACCTATAAAACCCAAACTAGGATCAACGGGAAGGGGGTTCCACTTTGAGCGACCTAACAAATTTGCCCACGGCATTCCCATGCAGAGGCCCGACAGCAGTCTTTTTCGCTTTTTATTTATTTATTTTTCTTGAATTCATTGGTGGCAGAAATTGCTTGCGGGTAATATCAATTGATTTGATGAGTATTAATTAGGAAAACTATATGAGTTAATAGGTTTTCATATTTATTCATGTTGACAATTATTTATTATATTTTGTCAAGCAATTAATAACTAGCCTTTGGGTTGATTTCCACGAGCCAGTGGATGGTCGAATTTCATGAATATTATTATATGCAGAAAAGTAAGCATAAGACTTTTATTAGAAGAAGATATGTCAGAATTCTTTCTCCTATATAAATCATGACCACAAACCCTAAACATAAAAAAAAGAAAGCCCAGCCCAACACATCACAAGATCATTATGAGTCCATCTCTGCTTGCCGCTCTCTTCTTGGCTCCCCTCTTCTTCTTATTCCTTGCAGAGAGAAGCCGACGGAGATCCATCGCACGAAAAATTCCGCTACTGCCTTCGCTTCCCGGGCTTCCCTTCATCGGAAACCTCCATGAACTCGGCTCTTTGCGTCATCACTCGCTCTCCCGCCTCTCCAAGAAGCATGGCCCCCTCATGCTTCTCCATTTGGGCTCCATTCCAACCTTGGTCGTCTCATCGTCCGGCTTTGCCCAAGAGTTCATGAAAACCCAAGACGTCATATTCGCAAGCCGCCCTTCTTTAAAAGTGTCTAGAGCTCTGTCGTACAACAACATTCGACGTCGCCTTCTCGCCGTACGGAGATTGCTGGAGGCAGATGAGGAAAATTTGCATGACGCACCTCCTCAGCGGAAAGATGGTGCAGTCCATTGCGTCTGTGCGCAAAGAGGAGGTGGTCGGGTTGCTGCAACGAGTTTCGGATCGTTGCGGCACCGTCGTGTGCCTCACCGAGATGTTGAATGAGCTAGTGAACAACGTGCTCTGCCGAGTCGTTTTGGGATCGCCTTTGGGCGACGAGAGGAGAAAGCTAATCAGTAATCTCGTGCAACGCAACTCCACCATCAACACCGTGTTGTTCATCGAGGATTTCTTCCCTCGGCTGGGATGGTTGGATCGGATATTCGGGTCGGAAAACAAGATTCAAAGTCACTTTGGAGCTTGGGATGTTCTTTTAGATGAGTTCATTGAGGATCACTTGACCAACAAGTCCAATATAGATCGGGCTGCGGATAGAATCGATTTCATTCAAGTGCTGCTTCAACTGCAGAAAGATCCTAACATGGAGTTTGCTCTCACCAAGGATCACATCAAGGCTACCTTATTGGTAATTAATTATAATCCCTTTGTCATACTAGCTCGCAATTTTTTCGCTATACTTTAGTTGTCAATTATAAACCGGTGCGATCCGATTTTCAAAACCTTGCGTCTAATTAATTCAATTTGTGTACGTATATAGGACATGTTTGCTGCGGGAATTGACACATCATTCCTAGTCTTAGACTGGAGCATGTCTGAACTGATTCGAAATCCGAGAGTGATGAAGAAGGTCCAGGACGAAGTTAGATCAATCGGAGATGACATGATCAACGAGGAGCATTTGCAGAACATGAGCTACTTAAAAGCCGTCGTAAAGGAAATTCTTCGGCTACATCCACCGATTCCGCTGCTGCTTCCAAGAGAGTCGACACAAGATTGCGAAATAGCTGGCTACCGTATTCCTAAAAAAACGAGAGTTATCATCAATGCGTGGTCCATTGGAAGAGATGAGCAATACTGGGAAGCTCCTGAAGAATTTAACCCTGAGAGGTTCATGGGAAGTAGCTTGGACTTCAAGGGTAGAGAATTTTACTTCATACCTTTCGGCGCGGGTCGGAGGATATGCCCGGGAATGACGTTTGCGACTGCTGTTGTTGAGCTTACTTTGGCTAATCTCTTGCACCGCTTCGACTGGAGCTTACCGAAAGGCGTCTCCGTGGAAGACATGGTCATGGAAGAAAGTGCGGGATTAGTTGCTCCCAGGAAACAAAAACTTGAACTAGTGCCAATACTTGTCAATAAGGCTAATTAATTTGGGGGCAATGATATAAGCAGTCCTATAACGAATAAACGTAGTCCGTTCATATTCACAGTCCAATGAATTTAAGTGTTTTTAGGACTACAAATAACTGTTCAAGATGTTATTAGAACTATGAATAATCGGCGTAGGACTGCTAATAACATCGCCCGTTTGGGACAATGATAGTTTGATAATTTGTTGCTTGTAATATAATTTGCAGGAATAAAATATTTGCTTGTTTCAATTCCTTTATAAATACAAAAGTTGACTGCAGCAACCTAGTTCTAGAACTTAAAAGTCTGAATTATATCGTATAAATAAGGGTTAATTACCAGGATCTCCCGGGGTGTTTGCTTAATTACAGGTTGCACCCATCTATCTTTTGAAATTACATATACCTCCCCTCTAAGTTAATTTTTCCGATTTACAAAAAGGACACTTTCATTAAATATGAATGAAAATTGATAAAAGCTGCAAAATTATAGATGTGAAAATTTTTAGAAAATCGAGAAAGATCGGAGGAATACTCAAGTAAAATCAAAATCAAGTAGAAATCAACAACAACAGAAGCACACGAGTCTCAATATGAAATTATCATTAGCTTATTTAAAAGGCGAGCTATACATTGCGTGACATGAATCACAATGTACCTGATGGAAACAAAAAACAACTACAAGCAGAGAAGAAACCGCGCAGTCTGATAACAGAAGCCGCACAAGCTGCCAAGCTGTCCACCGAATCCGCAAAGTCGCCATACCGCAACCAAGCCGCGCGAACTGCCTGTTATTGAACTGCTGAGAAAACAAATTTATTCGCCACTTCTGGTCATCTTACCGCGAGGTCGCCTGACCGCAATACTAACCGCAAACAGAATCGATGAACGAGAAAACAGTCTACTCGCTGAGATCGGGCGAACTGTTTGAACTATCCGCAACCCCGAGGAAGAGATTCAGGGCCGCTTACACCGCGAACTGCAGTATACCACTGACTTTAAACCACGAACTATTCCACACTAAGCATTCTAACTAGTTTCCTAGTCGCCCGGTGCTAGCCGCATATCCTCCGCAGTACAAGTCAACTTTACATGTCGCTCTAGTTACAAAAACCTACCACAAGTTCAAAATGCGAGTAGAATTCTCACTGTTCTCATCTTTTTGTATGACGAGACGGGGACCCCTAATTATAGGCGACAAGGGGAGTGAGATCACCACCCATAGTGATAGGATAACCGTTCGTTATCCTACAGCTAGCACCACATATCAGCACAAGAGTACAGTTACCATAGTCAGACCACACGTGAAAACCATCTAACCGCTCACGCAGTAAGAACCAATAGACCTCATATCGAACGAACAGCAACCTTAGTCTGCATGGACTTAGAGAAATTCATCCACACGTCCTGGATCAACAACGCGCCTATGATGAACTGCCGGTCTCTGCGACCAGACCGCGCAGTATAGTGATCTCTTTGAACTCCAGAAACAGACCACCCAACCATGCGGTCTCTGCGGCTAGGCAACCCGACCTGACTTGTCACAACACCGTGACAAAATCCATAATACAAGCAAACTCTGACTTCTAACCACGCAAGCAATACACAACGAACTGTGTCGTTAGCCTCTGCTATCCGGTCTAATCGTCTGCCTCTACGCAAGCCAGATCGAGAACCAGCCAGATTCAATCGATCTCCGCGGTCTCACGAACCAGACCGCAATTACCACAATTAGGCCACTGTTAACTTCCCGATTACCTCCCAGGGAACTTATTAATCCAGACCATACCAAAGAAGAAACAGAAGTCGGAACCCAGCTACCTGTCAACAACTAGCTACCTAACCGACTACGGTCTGAGCGGTCTGTGCAGTCTGCTCAAACAGACCTCCCACTTCAACTTCAACATTTTCAACACTCCCCCTTGATGTAGAAAGTGAAAACCAGCCCGAGCTAACCCTATAAACGTGTAAACGGTCCCTTTGACAGCAGCCTCGTGAAGATGTCTGTATTGTTATCGTGACTCTGCACATACTCAACCATCAAAGACTCATCCAACACCTTCTCATGGATTTCCTACACTAACCTCCAAAGCCAAATGGCTTCTTGAGCTGTCATGACCGACGCCTTGTATTCTGCTTCTGTATTGGATACAAAAACTGAATCCTACTTATTGCACCACGAGATAGCCGTTGTTTCACACATGAAGTCATATCCTGATATCGACTTCCGGTCATCAGAATCTCCCACATAATAAGCATCTGTGTAATTGATGATATTTATTTTAGCCTAAATTTTTGGATAAATCCATATATTTTCTTTTTAAAAACTATATATTTTATAAATTTTGAGCTTATAATTAGTTTCTTTTATAAAAAAAATTATTTTATGTTTTTCAAGTTTTTGACACTTTTTGGTCATTTCCCAACTTACATGCCCCTAGGTCACGACCGTCTACCCATTACACTGACGTGTACCTGGGGCGTGTAACCCAATCAGGATGAAGCCACGGTCCGAAGTCCAGATCCAGAAAAATCCAGCTTACACGCCGCCCTATGTAACGCCCCGAAACTTAAAAGAGCGACGAGAGGCATTTCGAGCTAAGTTTGGAATTGGACAGGGGTCACACGGCCTGAGACACGGGCGTGTCCCATGGGCGTGTCGTGCTCGGGTCGACGATCTGGTCGAGTGGTCGACGAATTTGGAGTCGACGATCGTCGAGCAGCGAACACGGCCTGAGACACAGGCGTGTCCCAGGTCGTGTCCTTCACGGGATGAAGCCGGGCCATGACAGGGGTGATACATGGGGTCAGCACACGGGCCTTGTCAGTTAGACACGGGCGTGTCAAAATGCGACACGGGCGTGTCGAGTACCCGTGTTCCGTTCGGGCATTTTCGGTCCTGTGTCGATGGAGTAACACGGCACACTACACGGTCGTGTACTGTATGACACGGGCGTGTAAAGTTTGACAAGGGTGTGTCAGGTGCCCGTGTTCTTTTCGGGACGCGTCGGTTTCGACGGCGAATGGGGAACACGGCCCTGGACACGGGCATGTCACAAGCCGTGTTCGGCCCAGATTTTGGATTTCAAGCCCGAATAGTGGCCGTCCGTTTCCTTATTTTGGGATCTAACGGCTTGGGGCTGTTCCTGCTGGGTTTATACCGGGAATATGGTTTTGAATCCTTCATTTCATCCAAGAATTCTCTTTCTAAGCTTCTAGAGAGAGGGAAAAGCAAGGAAGAAGAAGGGAGTTAGATCCGGCCACCGGCAGAGCTTCGGAGCTCCAAATCGCGAGCCGACTTCAGATCTACGAAGGCGAGGACATTGCGGTGCTTTTCATCCGCATTGATTTCCATGGCTCCAAGGAATAATGATAGGGTAACGATTCTCATCCTAGTACATGTGAAGCCCTCTTTTCTTTGCATAGGAAACCCGCTCTCGCGAGTTTGCGGTGAGTTCAAGGCGTTCCTTCAGGTAGACATGAATAGTCCCCGTTGTTTAGCATGTAGAGTCCGTAATCGAGAAACGGACATAGACATGATGTGTGAAGCCTACCCGGACAAGTTGGTCTGGATCGGTGATGTTGCATTGCATGAATGGCCGGAGAAGACTCCGTGCAATTGGTTGTTTTCGGGTTTTCTATGCGGTAAATGGCAACAGGGAGCCTTGTGGACTAACCTCGAGGTGCACCCAAAAACCTGGGCAGATGCGTGATTCTGCCATCTTAGTGGCCTGGGAGCCAACTTGTACATAACTGGGTTATGTAATATTGTGTATTTGATACATGGGCTTCGAGGAAACTTAACCCATGCCGATGATTTCAATTGTCATGGCAAGGTGAGCAACGGGTTGAGTGGAACCGTTCCTGCTCTATGCGGTTCGGTGTTAGAGGCCTACCGATGGCATAGAGGTCGGGTCTTAGGCTGTCGTTGTTTTCAAGTGACATGACTTCTGCCTGAAAGACTCTTTTGCTCACGGGATATTGCCGTCCAAGGGACGGTGGTGAGTCAGCAGACTTTGACCGTGTTCACCGAGAATGTGCCCTGAGAGCACGAGGTGTGTGGTCGTGTGTGCCCACGCCTGTGATGAAGTGTTTATTTACTATACTACTTGGTTATGCTAACAAAGTGTAGGGAAGGAGCATCGCCGCCCTGAGATTGGGGGCGGGATCGTTTTAATTTGGTCAGCATAGCTGACCATTGCTTTTGTTTACAACCGTGCGGTGGATTATTGTTTGCAGGTACTGCAGAGCCAAGTGGTAAATAGCGGGCAAAAGCCCATGTTGCTGAGCCGGCCCTCGAAGGCCTAATTATGAGCGTTTACTTGCTTTATTCATGTGTGACCGGCCTGCGTGCCGAGGTTTGGAAAACACTGTAATTAGAGTAAACAATTATAAGGCCTTAAGGCCATTGTACTTGTGTATTATACGCTCATTCCTATTGGGTTTTGTAGTGGACATTCATGCTTATGCTGGGTTCTTTGTTTTACAACCTTTAAATTGCTTCCACTAGAATGTACTTTGTGTAGGATGTTGATTCTTAGTTGGATGGTTTACATTGAGTAACCTTCCGGTCTGTCTGTGGTATATGGCGTCGGGCCTCGGCCGGACATACTGTTATATGCTATGCGACGGATAGGGGGTGTTACAATTTGGTATCAGACTACTGGATTCGGTCAACTTAAATGAATTCGTGGAAGAATTCATTTAAGGGGTGGTGAGCACATATGTGTGAGTCATCGTTATAACATAAAAGAACCCATGAATGCCCACTTAGGAATGAAAATACTCATGTTTGAGGAACTTGCGTGTTCCTATAATTGTTTTTTGCAATATTGTTCGGTCACTTAGTGGTGTTTTGTACGACTATAGATGACCAAGAGTGGTGCGGGCCGTTAGAACATCCGATTTCTGAGGATTATAGTACACCCAAAGACGTGCTTGAGACCCCTCCTTCGTTTGAAACCATAAGAAGGATCGTTGAAGCGGTGTTCGCTGTGACTAATGCACAACAGGGAAGCAATGTACAACCCTTTGTCCCTGAGATGGCTTCAATGTCGGGTGGTGTGTTAGATCAAATGGCATTTAGAAGGCCAGCAGGTCAGCAGCTGAATATGTTCTTAGTGCAGGGTACGCATTCAGTTAATGAATATTTGCAGGCGTTTCTTATGATAAGCCGCTACCCATGCTTTGAGTTGGAGAACGAGCAGTCTATAGTTGATAGATTCTATAATGGTCTGTGTGGTGAGCTACGAATTCTACTGCTAGGACCAAAACTATTGGGATTTCGAGCCTTGGTGGAGTCGGCTAGATCTTTGGAAGTAGAGTTAGGGAAGACTCACCAGATGCCAGTGAGTAGGGTATCGAACTCTGTAAGTCCTATAAGAGTTGCACCCCTCATAACGCGGAAAAGGAGAGTCAAAAAGAAGAAGGACTCTAGTGCTGAGAAGACAGAGTTCCAAGTGTCGGCTACCTCAAAGTCTGGTTATCGTAAGTGGTATAAGAAGGCTAGGACTTCGGGTCCAGCCCCCCTTTTGGTGCTTCGGGGGCAACTATAGGCCGAACCCCGAGCGCATGTTATAATTGTGGGAAGCCAGGTAATTTTGCCCGCGTGTGTTGGAGCGGACGCCCAAAGTCTGAGAGGAAGCCTAAAGAGCACAGCCTAGGCCAGCAGGAGGCCAGGAAGCACGCTGACGCGGTGACAGGTATGGTTTAAAGTTATCGCAGTTAGCTGTAAATACTTGTTGCCCTCGCGCATGTTAGCTTAGGACTGCTTGTGCTAGGCTTTGTTTTGATTTTCGATTATCCGGCGAGAGCACCATTCGATTTGGGAGTTTCACATTCTTTTTGTCCGAAGGATTTGTATCGCGCATCGGAGTACGGTCTTCGATGGCAAAGTACAAAGTGGATGTGTTGTTGCCTAATGGGTGCTCAATGCACGCGGATAGAGTTTGTTGTGTTTAGTTATGTTTCGGAGTTAAGAGTTCGATTTGCAAGCGTCGTTACTACCACTGGTGGAGTTCGATGTGATATTTGGCATAGACTGGCTCTCGGAGCAGCAGGATCATATTAATTGCAGTCGCAAGGAGGTTAAGCTGGGATCAGGTCGTGAGACGACCTTTACGGGCTTGAAAGGGTCGAGCAAGACTTTGATGTCTGCTCTTCTGGTGGTGAAGGCGGTTCGTGCTGGAGCAGAGCTACTCTTCACGCTAGTGGAGGTTGCAAAGCCTAAGCCTATGTTGGACAGTATTTCAGTGGTACCCGAGTACCCTGATGTGTTCCCTGACGATCTTCTTAGAGCCCCACCTCAACGGGAGATAGATTTCACTATCAAGCTAGTGCGAGGTGCGAAACCTGTGTCATGTTCTCCGCATCGGTTAGCACCTAAGGAAATGGCAGAACTGAAGGTTCAACTTCAAGAGTTGTTGGAGCAGGGGTATGTGCGTCCAAGTTCGTCGCCTTGGAGAGCACCAGTCCTTTTTGTTAAGAAGAAGGACGGAAGCTTGAGACTTTGTATTGATTACCAAGAACTGAACAAGCTAACGGAGAAGAATAAGTACCCGATCTCAAGGATTGATGATCTGTTTGATCAGTTAGTCGGGTCATCGGTGTACTCTAAATTGGATCTTAAGTCCGGTTATTATCAACTGAGAATAAGGGAAAAGTGATATCCATATGACAGCTTTTAGTATGAGATACGGGCGTTACGAGTTTACGGACATGCCGTTTGGGCTGACGATTGCACCGTCAGTGTTCATGGATCTGATGAACAGGACTTTCGGGGAGTACCTAGACCACTTTGTGATCGTCTTCATCGACGACATATTGGTGCACTCGTAGAGTGAAGAGGATCACTTTAAGCATCTACATTTGGTGTTGGAGACGCTGAGAAGGAATCAATTGTACGCTTCCAAATGCGAGTTTTTGTTGTCCTCAGTAGCGTTCCTTGGTCACATAGTCAGTGGAGAGGGAATTGCGGTGGATCCGGCGAAGATTGTTGCGATACGGGAGTGTCCTGTGCTGTCTACGGTAGCAGAAGTCCGGAGTTTTCTGGGGCTTGCCGGCTATTACAGATTCTTCGTAGAGAACTTCTCGCGGATAGCGTTACCCCTCACGACTCTGACGAGGAAAGAGCAGAAGTTTGTTTGGACGCCGGAGTGCGCACGAGCGTTCAAAGAGTTGAAGAGTCGGTTGACCACGACACCTGTGCTGAGTTCGCCGAGTGGGACCGAAGTCTTCGAAATCTACAGCGATGCTTTGGGCAGTGGACTGGGTTGTGTTCTACTGCAACATGGAAGTGTGATAGCGTATGGCTCGCGACAGCTGTAAGTGCATGAGAGGAATTATCCGGTCAATGACTTGGAGTTAAAGGCCGTGATTTTTGCCTTGAAACTGTGGAGACACTACTTGTATGTGGTGAAGGGCGATATCTATACTGATCACAAGAGCCTGAAATACTTATTGGATCAAAAGGATCTGAACATACGACAACGTAGATGGATGGATTTCCTGGGGGACTACACGTTCAAGATCCACTACATGCCTGGTAAAAGCAATACGGTTGCGGACGCGTTGAGCCGCAGGGCCCCAGCTCAAGCCAATTGGTCGTCAGTCCATGACGAGCGATTGGTTCGGGAGTTGGAGGCGTTGGAGATCTCTTGCGTAGACAAGAAAACAAGTGCCGAAGTGCTATTGTACTGGACGGAAGTTCAGTGTGACTTGGCTGATCAGATTCAGCAGGCTTTGGTTATGGATGGCCGCATGAAGCAAATCATGGTTGAGGCTTTGGATGGGTCAAATTCCCAATACGTTGTTGAGGATGAATTGCTGTGGAAAGACGGTCATCTGTGCTTCCCAAACGTGGGCAATTTGAAGGTGGAATTGTTGTACGAGGCGCTTCATACCAAGTACTCGATTCACCCGGGGAGCACGAAGATGTACCGCGATGTGAAGAAATTATTCTGGTGGCCAGGACTTAAGATGGATGTGGAACTGTATGTGGCGATGTGTCAAACATGTGCCTTAGTGAAGGCGGAGTGTCAAAAGCAGGGAGGATTTTTGAAGTCCTTACCTATTCCGGAGTGGAAGTTCGACGACATTACTATGGACTTTGTGCATGGTTTGCCAAGGTCGCAGAAAGGAAACAATGCCATCTAGGTGGTCGTGGATCGTTTGACGAAGGTGTTGCACTTCATTCCACATAGGAAGGACGATTCTGTGGAGAAATTGACAAACTTATATGTGGATAACATAGTACGGCTTCACGGTGTGCCCCGCAGCATCGTGAGTGACTGAGATGGGCGGTTCATATCCAATGATTGGAGGCTAGTGCAGCAGATGTTGGGAACAAAGCTGAGTTTCAGCACAGCTTTTCATCAGCAGACGGATGGTCAGACCGAGAGGGTCAATAGGACAATGGAAGACATGTTTCGCATGTGCGTCCTGGACTTTGGGAAGCAGTGGGAAGACCACCTATACTTGGTGGAATTTGCGTACAACAATAGCTACCAGGCGAGCATACAAATTGTTGGATCCCTAGTTGGATTTGTTCTAGGTTCACTAAATTAGGATGTTTGACCCAACATGTATAGCCAGGGTCATGTATGAGTTTTAGAGTCTAGGCCACGTCCTTAAAATCAACACCACATGGACCAGCCATCAATAGACTACAGAAGACTCAAGACTTAGAGCAATTTCAAAGACTCAGAAAATGAGTTCGACGTTCGTCGAACTCAGGTCGACGAAAGTCGTGCTCAGCTCGACGAAATCAGAGACAATTCTCTGAGATGAGCTCGACTAACTTGAATCTCAGGTCGACAAATTCCAGAGTATACTTCAACATCCAGTCCAGAATTCTTCACACTTAACTCCAGTCGACGAGCTTTGTTCTCAGGACGACGAACTTAGTTCTCAGGTCGACGATCTCTAGGTATTCTACTTCAACATCTTATTCCAGAAACATCTAAGTATTTGAAGTCCAACTTCACAGTCCAGTCGACTAAGTTAGAATATCAGCTCGACGAATTTGGATCTTAGTTCGACGATTTCTGGATCATCTACTTCAACACTATAAGACCAGAAACAACTAAGTATTCTAAGTCCAGAATCACACTCCAGTCGACGAACTCACCTTCTCAGCTCGACGAACTTAGACCACAGTATTGACAAGATTTATCAAGCAGTTAGAAGTTCTCAGCTCGACGAAACTAATTTTAGGTCGACGAATTTCTGGACACGTTACTTCAACATTCTTAAATCCAAGAAACATGGAATTCTGAACTCCAGTCGACGAAGATATATTCTCAGCTCGACGAACTTGATGCACAGAATTGACGGGTCTAGAGAAAGCAATTATCAGTTCTTAGGTCGACGTTCTTGGATCTCAGCTCGACGAACAACTATCATTTGGTCGACGAACTTGACTTCTCTGTTCGACGAACTCGGGACACAGATCGACGAATTCTGCTCAATGAATTCTGTAAAGTTCCAGACTTAGAAATTTCCCTCCCTCTGTCTCTTTTCTATTGCAATAATTCCTGAGTAATCAATGCATAAATATTCTCGGAATATTATCATTAGAAACAAGCATTGATTACGGCCTTCATCAGGATTATTGCTTGCCGTTTTTCCATGGGACAGTTGGGGAAATCAATCAATGCAAATATTCTCAAGGCCGTCAGAATTCAATGCAGAAAGGAATTCAAATTTCAAAAGGCAATTTATATGGAAAATATAAAAGGGATTTTCCTTCTCTTCTAGTACACAGAAGGTAGTCAGAAAAATACAGTCAATAAGGATCTTCTTCTCTCTCGACAGCACACTGAGAAATAACTGAGAAAGATACTTACAGGGCCATAACATAGTAAAGAAACAGAAGCCCTAGACCAGAGAAGTTGCAGCAAGAAGAAGAAGAACAATCATTCAAATCAAGAGTCTTCTTTTGTCTTCATTCAAGATTCTTCAAAGGACAACAAACACTTAATCTGTCAAGAAGTTCCTGTAGCTCTTCTGGTCAAAGCAACAGTCTGAAGACCTATCACCCTGCAATAAGGCTTCACTTCCTGAACTATTCTATATCTCAGGGGGAGCCTTTGCTAACATCATCTTTCCACTAAAGTCTTCTCAGTTGTACCTGAGAAAGAGAAGACAAAATCACTCTCTCATCCCCCACTGTATGAAGGTTCTTAACTCCCTTCAAAAGTTATTCCTGGTTGCAAGTCACCTGATCAAAAGACTTGAGATTTGGTTTTTGAGCACCTAATCAAAAGCTCATTGGTGGCAGTCACCTGATCAAAAACCTGAGTGGATTCCTGCCAGGGTGGTAGAAGAGTGGATGTACCCAAGTTTAGGGGAACCACTATAAAATTCTTGTGTTGTCTGAGTTGCTCTTTTTCTTTTGGTCTTGTTGTGCCTGTGATAACTAGGTTGCTATGTTTGTGTTTTTAATTTAATCCCTGCAACACTAGAAATAGATTGAATAAATTAGCAAAAATTTTATAAAACCCCAATACTCTATTCACCCCCCTCTAGAGTATTGCAGATCTAACCCTTACTTTCAATTGGTATCAGAGCAAGGTTCCTTTGGTTATACAAGCTAACCCTTGAACCAAAGATCTTGAGTTAGATCTGCTTTTATTTTTATTAGATTTACATTCACAATATGGCACAGAATAAGGACTATGCAAGCATCAGACCTCCAGTATACAATCTAAATAAGTTTGTCATCTGAAAGGCAAGAATTAAATTATATATGAACTCTATTGATGAGGATATCTATAATTCCATTGTAACAGGTCCTCCTCAAGCTACTGCCTCTACATCCACAACAGCTTCAAGCACAAATGCAGTTCCACCACCTGAGTGGACTGAAGCCCAGAAGAAAGCAAAGGTTGCTGATGCCAAGGCCATGAACATTCTGGCCCAAACCATGTCAGATGAAATCTTCCAGAAGGTGGCTGAATGCACATCAGGCAAGGCCATTTGGGATTCTCTAAATCAAATGGTGGCTGGATCTGCTGATGAAAGAAAAGATAGGAGATCCAATCTCATATCACAATATGAGAACTTCAAGAAGGAGGAAGCAGAATCAGTAGCAGTTATGTACAACAGGCTAAGCTCAATTATCAATGAGCTAAAGACCTTGGACAAGGACATCACCCTCACTAAGGTGAATGATAAAATCCTTATGTGCTTCCCAAGGTCATGGGATTCAAGAATCTGGCCCATCAAGGAGGCCAGAAGCCTAAATGAGATCTCCACTAAATCTCTTTTGGGAAAACTTAAGTCCTATGAGCAGCTGATTAAATCCAGAGAAGCAGCTGAGCAGAGAACACCTCCACCAGCAAGGAAGGAGCACAACATTGCATTCAAGGCTGCTGAAGAGACAAAGACTCCAACAATAAATGAAGAGCTGATGTCTCTCTTTGCCAAGAGATTCTATAAAATGGCAAGGAAAGATTTCAGAAGAATGTCATCCAGGCAGAATGACAAGCCAAGGTACGATAAAACCCACACTAAATAAGTGGTTTGCTTGGGCTGTAGGAAACCTGGACACTTCATCTCAGAGTGTCCAGAAAATCAAAAGAAAGAAAAGAGAAGAGAGAAGGACACTAGAAGACAGCAAAGTAGCAGGCCTTCTTCCAGCAAATACAAGAAGAAGGAGAAAGGCTTTGAAGCTGAATCATGGAGTAAAACTGAGGATGAATCCACATCCTCCAGATCCAGTGAAGAAGAAGAAGAGGCTAGGGCCAAAGAAGTATGCCTCATGGTCATTGATGCCTCCAGGAGTCATTCAGATGAAGAAGACTCTGACAGTGAAGGAGATTCTGAATCAGAAGCTGATCAGGTATTGTCCTCTTTTGATTATAGTTCTGATTCTTTTAAAATTGAATTTAAAACCATGTGCATTGATTTAATAAATTCTGAAAAAGAAATCAAAGTACTTAGGGAAAAACTAGCTAGTCAAGAGATGCTGAAATCTAAAAACACCAAGCTAAAAGATGAACTTACACTAGCTGATGAAAAAATTATTCTATTAAAAACTGAGTTATGTGAGGCCAAACAACTTGAGAAATCTCTCAATGGGAGAAGCCTTAAGCTGATGGACATCACAAGCACAGTCAATGCCAGACTAAATGACAAGCTGAGCTTGGGTGCTTCATCAAGTTTACCCCCCCATTCTCAAGAAAAACATTTTAACAACCCCCATAAAATTTGTTTCTGCCAAGGGCAAAGAAACAACAAACCATAAACAAACTACAGAAGAAATGCCCAAATTAAAAGATCAAAATAACAGAAACCAGAAAACAAGTAAAAACAAAGTTCAGCAGATTTTGTCGAACACAGATCGACGAAATGCGGTCACTTCGTCGAACTCAAGTCGACGAATGATGAACGCAAATTTATATAATAATTACTAGTCTTACTGCGATCGATGAACTGTGTATAGTTCGTCGAGCAGAGATCGACGAACTTGGGGCACAACCAGAGTATTTCCTACTCAAGGCATCTACCACCATATTGGCTTTGCCTGGCGTATACTGAATCGTCGTGTCGTAGTCTCCAAGGAACTCGACTCATCTGCGCTGCCGAATATTCAAGTCCTTTTGGTCTAGAAGATACTTCAGTCTTTTATGATCCGTGAAGATCTCCACCTTCGCACCATACACATAGTGTCGCTACAACTTTAATGCAAAAATTACCACCGTCAATTCCAAGTCATGGACGGGGTAATTCCTCTCGTGAGGCTTCAACTGTCTAGACCCAAAGGCTATAACACTGTCATGTTGCACCAACACGCAACCCAACCCACAGTCTGATGCATCACTGAAAATTTGAAATCCTTCAGTCTCTTTAAGTAGTAGGGTGTCAAACGCTTGACCACACTCCTAAGTCCACACAAATTTTTGGTCCTCATGAGTCAACGAAGCGAGGGGTAAAGCTATCCGCGAAAAGTTTTCCACAAATCTTCTGTAATACCCGGCTAGTCCAAGAAAACTCCTGACTTCCGCCACGGTGCTCAAAACTACACAATCTCCGATGGCCTCAATTTTTGCAGGATCCAGCGCCACCTCATCACCACTAATTACATGGCCCAGAAATGCCACCTTCTCTAACCAGAACTCTCACTTTGAGAACTTTTCATAAAGTTGGTTCTCTCTCAGTACTTGTAAAACTATTCTCAAATGAGTCTCATGCTCCGCCTCAAGATTTGGAGTACACCAAAATATCGTCGATAAAGATGACAACAAAATAGTCCAAGTATTCACGAAATACTCGATTCATCAAATCCATGAATACGGATGGTGTGTTCGTCAGCCCAAACGGCATCACCGAGAATTCGAAGTGACCATACCTCATTCCAAAAGCTGTCTTGGGTATGTCCTCGTCCCGAATTCGTAACTGATAGTACCCTGCTTTCAAGTCCAGCTTAGAATACACCACTGACCCCACCAACTGGTCGAACAGGTCATCTATCCGAGGAATCAGATACTTATTCTTGACAGTCAGTTTGTTCAGCTCTTGGTAGTCTATACACAACTGCATACTACCATTTTTCTTCTTCACAAACAGCACGGGTGCGTTCCATGGTGAAGAACTGGGTCTAATATACCCTTGTTCCAAAAGTTCCTGCAACTGAACTTTGAGTTCGGCCAACTCCTTTGGAGTCATCTTAAAAGTAGGATGTGACACCGGCCTAGCCTCTGGCACTAAATCAATCGAGAAATCAATCTCCGTCGAGGAGGTGCTCGAGGAAGCTCCTCGGGAAACACATCCTCGAACTCTGCCACTACCGACATATCTCCAAGTGACAACCTGAAAAGGCGAACCTCCAACAATGCTACAAGAGCTACTCCTCCCTGGTTAACAGTCTGCACCAACTGCATGGTCGAAATCAGGGAGCAGGCCACTCCACTAAGGCCCTCAAACATAACTTCTGTCTGCCCTTCGCTTCTCAGGGTCAACACCTTAGATAGACAGTCAATACAGACACGTTGCTCTGCAAGACAGTCCATTCCTAAAATCACATCGAACTCAACTAGCGGTAGAACTAATGCTACCAACATGAAGTCAACACCACCTAGACTCCAACAAATGTGCCCCTTCGCCCCAGTAGTCATGGAAGACCCATTGGGCATGCACACCTTCAGCTTTGCGACTGCCGAAAATGACTCAACTCCAATTCTCCGGATAAAGCTTTCCGCAAGGAAGGAGTGCGACCCTCACGTATCAAACAATACCCTAACGGGGTACCCAGAAACTAACACAAAGCCTAAAACATAGGCAACATACATAAACGATCTTGAAAGTCTAAAGTAAAAGATTAGCTTAAACTTTCATACCTGTCACCACATCGGGTTGACGGATCGTTTCCTGCTGCCCCAGCTTATACGCCCTCGGCTGCGGGTTGGAAATGAGAAGCGCTAGACTCTGCCATCTTTCCCTTCGCTGCTGCGCTGGGCCCGGAGAGCACCGTCTGCTCTTGCCTCGGCTCCTGCTCAGCACCACCCTCAGTACAGAAACAAGTTATGTGGTCTGGCTTGCCACACTAGTAGCACGATCGTGCTCCCTTGAAGCGAGACCCCCCTGACGTCCTACTATCTTTCTCCCAATTCTTGTAAGGATAGGACTTCTTCTTTCACTTACTCTCGTCAGTCTTTCCTTGAGATTGAGAAGGCTTCCCTTCTCCCTGCTTGGCCGCAAAACCCTTTCGACATTAGGTTCGCTCCAAATCGCTTTCCAAAGTTCTGGCAGCCTCAACCAGCTCATTGAAACCAGCATTCTTCATAGCTATGAGGGGTTGTCTCAGATTCTCTCTCAGCCCATGGTAGAAGATGTTGTCACTCTCCACATCGTCAGCCATGGTCGTTCCAGCATAACGACCCAAGATTCACTTGGGTATTCTTTCTGAGATCTAAGTTAGATACCTTTAAAGTTCTTACAGATTTTCTCAGGACCATACAGATTGAGTACTCTACTCATGTTATATTGATCAGAAGTGATCATGGTACAAAGTTTGAGTCTCTTCTTATGCATGAGTTCTGTGAGAAGGAAGGTATCAGGAACTGCTTCTCAGCTCCTAGAACTCCCCAACAAAATGGGGTAGCTGAAAGGAAGAATAGAGCCCTGATTGAAGCTGCAGGCACATTACTTGCAGATGCTTACATGCCACTATCCTTTTGGGCAGAGACTATAAGCACAACAAATTATATACTGAACAGAAGCTTGATAGATAAACTAAAGAATAAGACTCCCTATGAATTATTTAAAGGGAAGAAACCTAAAATTACCTATTTTAAAGTATTTGGTTGCATATGCTATATACATAATAACAAAAAGAAATACATTAGAAAGTATGAAGCTAAGGCTGAAGAGGGAATCTTTCTAGGATATTCCCAAGTAAGCAAAGCTTATAGGGTGTTCAATAAATCAACTTTAAAAATTGAGGAATCTATACATGTTATCTTTGATGAAACTAACATGTCTTATATGGATAAAGAGATTTCTACAAGTAATCCTTTGCAGGTATCTCACTTGTGTGAGAAATTGGATGGACTAAACTTCACCCAAGAGGGTCCAACACATCCTTCTCCACAAGTTGATGAAGACAGTGAAGAAGAAAGCACTGAAGTCACTGAACTTCATCCAACAGCAAAAATAATTCCACAAGAGGAGTTAAATCAAAATGTTGTTGCTGAACCAACTCCACCCACTGATCTTGTCAAACTAAGGGATCACCCCAGATCCTAAGTGATTGGAGACATAATAGTAGATGTACAGACAAGGCATCAACTCAACCAAGATGTGATGCATGCCTGTTTTCTCTCTCAAGTTGAACCTCAATCCATAAAAGATGCTGAGCAAGATCCCCACTGGATCATTGCAATGCAAGAGGAACTCAATGTACAACCTTGGGCTCGCGAGAGGTGACCTAGCAAGCGAGGAAGGAGGACTGGCGAGATGGGAGGAGGCCTACCCACAAGAGGCGAGAGGAAGGGGCAGCCCACGGATTAAGGCGAGACCTCGCTAGGCGAGACCTCCTGGTGGGGGCGAGATGGCCCACCAGGCGAGACCTCTCTAGGCCTGGCGGATCCTTCCCCACTCGCCACATGTAAAAATAGGCGTCTTTACCTTCTTACCCCCAAGGGGGGTTTTTACCTTTATGCCCCAGGTAATTTTACATTTTTACCCCCGGAGGTCTGCATATAGCTCTTCAGAATAGCAGAGTTTGGCTGTTCGCAGACCCTGTCTAGGGTGCTTTGGTCATTTCAGGTTAACTCAGAAGTGTTATTTGCAGAGCAGATTCAGAGGCCTATAAATAGACCGATAAGGTGCCTGAGAAGGTTGTTGAACCTTTCCATTATTCTTCCTCACAGGCACCTAGCCCAGCACTGGCTAGGGAGGGGAAGACTTTCAGTTCTTCCTGGTAAGAGGTGAGACCTCCAAGCTGAGCCCCCTCGGTCTGTTTTCCGGTCACTGACTCTCGTCAGGATGGTAGTGCAGGGAGAGTACGTGTGGGCTGCATCCTGTTTCGAACTTTAGGAGGGATCAGGAAGTTGGTTCCAACATTTTTGGTGCAGTGAGCGTGGACCGCAGCCCTCAGAGAAGAACCTTGAGCCACCACATGGCGGGAGATCACGGAGTAGGAGAAGGAGGGGAGTCGGATAACCCGGGGGGATTTGTAGGAAGAGCGGAGTTTATGGCTTCAATCAATGGAATCATGGATCTACTACAAGGGATCTCGCGGCAGGGAGATTGTTCAACTCCACTGCCTCAAGTACCAGCTCTCGCGACTCAGGAAGAGCTCGTCTCGGCGCGAGTAGGAGAGGATGCCCCGGGGAGAAGGCCAGGAAAGGAGGTGATGGCGGAAGGGAGCGGGAGAGACATGGCGGGAAGGGAGCTGTTTCCAAGCCCGGCGAGTGCCATCTCGCCAGGAGAGGTCGTCGCGCGGGTAGGGGCGGCGAGACCGGCGGCGAGGGGGGCCCCTTTTTGCGAGCTAATCCTGTCCGCTCCCGTCCCGGAGGGTTTCCGAGAGCCCGAGATGAACTACTATGTAGGGAAGGATGATCCCCTCCATCACTTGCAGTGGTTCGAAGACGCTGTCTCGATCAGGCCCATGACGGATGCGTTTAAGTGCCGCCTTTTTGCAATCACTCTAAAGGACAAAGCTAGGGACTGGTTCCATCAACTCCCGACAGGCTCGATATACTGCTTTGAGGACTTAAGTAGGATCTTCCAGCTCCGGTTCTCTACATCTAAGAAGAGGAAGAAGAACCCAGAGTCGATCTTCTTGATTAAGCAGAAGGCAGATGAGTCGCTAGCTCAGTACGTGGATAGGTTCCAAGAAGAGATTTTGGACATACAGGAGGTGCCAGGGTTTGCCCTCCAGATGGCCTTTATTGTGGGACTACGGGAAGGATTATTCAAGATGAGCCTCACCCGGAAGGCGCCGCTGTCCTTTGAGGGTTTGATGGAGAAGGCGGCGAAGGAAATAGCGATGGAGGCGGCAAACCCAGCTTTTGCGAAGAAGTTGGCAAGGCTTACTGAGGTAGAGTCGAGGGAGTCAGGTGGGAGACAACAGGAGGCAAGGAGAAGAGTGGAGCCGAGGGCGCCGACGTATCCAGAGCTGGGTTGGAGGCAACAGGGAGGCCCAGCCCCAGGACAAGGTAGAGGATTTCCCCAAGGGGGGAGGAAGGACCGGGAAGGTTTCACCAGCAGGGGTGGGGGTATGGTCATAGACCACCTCTGCCCCCTACGCAGCAGTCTATGGCCATCGGCCGAGGCAGAGGAAGAGGCCGGGAGAGAGGAAGAGGAGCAGGAGAAGGGAGAAGGAGGAACCCTTAGGAAGGAAGGCAAGGGGGGAGGTGGCGTTGCCATATTGTGACTTCCACGAGGAGGAAGGTCACGCAACGGCTACCTGCCCAGATTTCTTGGAGATAAGGAGAACTCGAGGGGCAGGAGAGCAGCAAAGGCCAGTGCGGATAGAGGAAGTAACAGTTACAGAAGAAGAGGATCGGTGTGTGGATCGAGCAGATGAAGGGGATCGCGGGGGAATTGGAGTGATCAATGGGGGGTGGGGATAGAGGCGGCCCGAAAGGCGAGCCTTCACACTATGTACCGCCGAAGCGTCGCCTCGACGTCACAATCCCCTCCCCCAGACGAAAAGATTGCCTTTTCAAGGAAGGACATGTCGGACCATGAGGACCCCTTTTGTGACGCGCTGGTGATACGGACCGCCATCGAGAACTTCACGGTGTCGCGGATCCTAGTAGACAATGGGAGCTCAGTGAACGTGATTTTCAAAAAAGCATTCAATGCAATGAGGGTAGAGGCCCAGAGGGTGCTGGCGGCGGATGGACCACTGTTTGGGTTCTCAGGGGAAAGGAAAGAAGTCGAGGGGGGAGTGGGACTTCAGGTGACCCTGGGATGGCTGTCCCGGAATTGCCACTTTGTCATAGTAGATGCCCCCAGTAGTTACAACGCTATCTTTGGACGCCCCTTAATCAGCGCTTTCAGATGCGTTCCATCATCGTTCCACCAGTGCTTGAAGCTGAATTCAGGAGGTACCCAAATCAGGGTACGGGGGGATCCAAAGGCCGCTAGGGAATGCTACGTGATGGTAGTAAACACCATCTCTTGGCAGGGAGACGCGGAGGAATTGGGAAAGTGGATGGAGCAATTACAACAAGAACAGGGAGGTGGGGAAGAGCAAAGAGAGTAGGAAGATGCTGGAGGAGAATAAGAAGTAGTAATGGTGGGAGGCATTGCGGGGGAGCCAGGAATGGCAAGAGAGGAGTTCGGGGAGATGGTGATGGTAGAAGAAAAGGAGAAGGAAAGAGCGGAAGGAGAGGGAGAAATGGTGAGGAACTGGGACATGGTGGAGATGCTAGAAGTGGCTGGAAAGGAGGGCGAAGAGACGGAGGCAGCAGATGAAGAGGAGCCAAAAGAAGTGGTAGAGAGGAGAGAGAAGAGGCAGCTGGAAGAAGAGGGAGGGTCGCCCGTGGAGGGGGCCCGGCCAGAAAAAAGAAGGGCCTAACGACAGGAAGAGGAGGACGCAAGCAAGTGGGAGACAGAGCAGCCGGGGGAAGAGATGATGATGGCCGACGTGGGAGGCGAAGATAAGGAGCAGGATGCGCAGGCAGAGCAGGAAGGAGAGGAAGAGCCATCAAGGCTGAAAGCGGCCGTGGAGGTCCTCGAGGTAGAGATCCGCACCAAGGAAGGCCGAGAGGAGAAGATAAAAATCAGTGGCGAGCTCAGCCCGGAGGACCGTGAGAAGATCAGGACCTGCGTGCAGAAAAATATTGACGTCTTCGTATGGAGCGCCGCGAACATGCCATGGGTCGATGCAGACGTCGCCTGTCACCGCCTCAATCTAGATCCCAACGCTCGCCCCATACAACAGAAGAAGAGGGCCATCACCTCCAAGATGGCCGGACCTATTGGAGAGGAAGTGGAAAAATTACTTAAGGCGGGGTTTGTGTCCACCTGTAAGTATCCGGGGTGGGTGAGTAATGTTATGATGGTCAAAAAAGGGAGGGTAAGTGGAGAATGTGTGTGAATTTTTCTCTTTTAAATAAAGCATGCCCCAAGGATTGTTACCCGCTGCCCCGAATCGACGCGCTAGTTGACTCAGCTGTCGGTTTCCCCTTTATGAGTTTCTTGGATGCATTTTCTGGATATCATCAAATACGCATGCATCCCCCGGACGTTAAGGACGTCACCTTCGTCACGGAGGATGGATGCTTCAGCTTTAATATGATGCCTTTCGGTTTGAAAAATGCGGGAGCAACCTATCAAAGAATGATGGATCGGATCTTCCGAGAGCAGAGAGGGAGGAACCTCGAGGTATACGTAGATGACTTGATGATCAAAAGCAAGGACCTCGAAGCTCATGTCCTAGATCTGGGGGAGACCATTGAAACCCTAAGGGAGCATAAAATGAGACTCAACCCCCTGAAATGTGTTTTTGGTGCCAGCCGGGGAAGGTTCCTGGGACATCTTCTCACTCCATCTGGAGTGGAGCCCAACCCCGAAAAAAGTGAGAGCAATCCTAGAATTGGAGTCCCCTAGTAATGTTAAGGAAGTCCAGCGTCTCACAGGCAAGTTGGCCGGGCTAAGCAGGTTCCTCTCTCGAGCCGGGGAGAGGTGCTCGCCCTTCTTCCGAATGCTGCGAGGAGGTAAGAGATTCGAGTGGACCTCGGAATGTGAGACTGCCTTCCAGGCCATAAAACAACAGCTTACCCAATCGCCCTTACTCCAGGGACCAAGGGAAGCAGAGGTCTTGTTCTTATATTTGGGGGTAGGGACTGTAGCGGTGAGCTCGTTTCTTGTGCGAGAAGAAGGGAGGAAATAATTTCCGATCTATTACGTGAGCAGGGTCCTGAAGAAAGCGGAGCTTGGGTACCCCATTCTTGAGAAGTTAGCATTTGCCCTCACATCTCGGCCCGAAAGCTCAGGCCGTATTTTCAGGCTCACTCCATACAAGTGGTAACATATCACCCCCTCCGTCGCATCTTGGAGGGGGTAGAGCATTCTGGGAGGCTGGCAAAATGGTCAATAGAGCTCAGTGAATTCGACCTCGTCTTCGTTCCCCGGCTCGCCATAAAGGCACAGGCGGTGGCCGATTTCCTGGTGGACTATGTAGTTGAGGTCCAGGAGACGGAGGCGTCCCCTCGGGCAACCTCGAAGATGTTAGTGGATGGAGCATCGGGAAGAAAATCCTTTGGGGGAGGGATGGTCTTGATCAGCCCAGAGGGGACCCAGATTGAACAGGCTTTGAAGATTCATTTCGCAATCACCAACAACCAAGCGGAATATGAGGCGCTCATTGCGGGACTTAGGTTAGCCTGGGAGCTGGGCATACAAGACATTGAGGCCTCGACAGACTCCATGGTGGTGGCAGGCCAGAACAGATGGGAGTTCGAGGCAAGGGATCCCACCCTCCAGTTGTATCTGGAAAAGGTCAAGGGCATCATAGGGCAGTTCCGAAGCTTCTCAATTCAGCACATCCCGAGGGAGGAGAGTTCTCAGGCTGACCAACTCGCCAAGCATGGCCCTCGAGCTGGGGGAACCGTGACGGAACTCTTCAGACCATCTATAGAGGAAGGGGAACTCATGGAAGTATGCCAACAGAGGTCGTGGATGGACCCCTTCATCACCTTTTTGGCATCCGGACAGTTACCCGCGACGGAACTCGACAAGAAGCATACCAGATACAAATCGGCGTACTACCTACTGAAGGATGGGGTTTTATATCGCAAGACCCTGTCAGTTTTGCTGGCCAGATGCGTGTCGGAGGAGGAGGTTCCCATGGTTCTGCAGGAGATTCACTCGGGAGAGTGTGGAACTCACTCGGGGAGCCAGAAATTGGAAGGGAGTGTGCTGAGGCAGGGGTACTTTTGGCCTACCCTCAGGAGAGATGCGGAGGAATTCGCGAAAAAGTGTCAAAAGTGCCAGGAGTTCGCCCCCCTTCAGCTCCTTCCGGCCCAGAGGTTGCAGACCATCACAGCTCCCTGGCCATTCACTATATGGGGACTAGATTTGGTGGGCCCCTTTCCCCAAGCAAGTGGCCAAAGGAAATTTCTGTTAGTCATGGTGGACTACTTTTCGAAATGGCTGGAGGTGAAGGCGTTGGCTAAGGTAACCTCGTAGGTGGTCAAGAATTTTGTATGGGGGGAGATCGTTTGCCGGCATGGGTTACCTCTAGCCATTGTAACAGATAACGAACCACAATTTGCAAGCAGAGAATTCGTGGATTTCTGCATCCGTTTGGGAATCGATCTCCGCTTTGCCTCTGTTCATCATCCGCGGAGTAATGGACAAGTCGAAGCGGCTAATAAGGTCATTGTCAATCTATTGAAGAAAAAAGTGGAGAATCTGAGATGGAGCTGGGTGGAGCAGATACCTTCAGTACTATGGGCCTTGAGGACCACACCAAACACAGCCATGGGGGAAACCCCGTTTAAGCTCTCTCACGGCTCAGAGGCTGTCATACCTATCGAGTTTGAGGTCGCATCACCGAGAGTAGCAGTTGCAAGGGAAGGAGCCAAAGGATGGAGAGCAGAGAACGAAGAAGAACAAAGACTCTCATTGGATCTCGTGGAGGAGCTCCGGGATTTGGTGATGGTCCGGCAGGAGGAGGTCAAGCGCTGGATGGCAAGGTACTTCGACAAGCATATAAGGATCAGGCAGTTTGAGAAAGGAGATTTGGTCCTGAAAAAGGTAGATGCAGCGGGTAGAGGGGCCTCCGTAGGGAAGCTCAACCCCAATTGGGAGGGTCCTTTTGTAGTAAAAGAAGTCTTAAAGTCCGGAGGGTACCACCTCCAGGATGTGGACGGGGTATCCCTCGAGCGAGCCCGGAGTGGTGATGATTTAAAGAGATTTTACCCGTAGCACTCTATCCATCACACCCTTTTGTTATTATTGTACAATGCTTATCATTCTGATGTGCTCTTTTGATGCGATGAAAGTGTGGGTGACCTTTGTAAGGCACCAGTGGCGAGATGATTTGTAGAGGAGACCCCGAGCAGACCCGCTGACTAGGCTCCCATCTAGCTGGCAGGGCTGTAGGCTCACTCGGTGGTTGGAGGAGTTATGGAGAGGAGACCCCGAGAAGACCCGCTGACCAGGCTCCCATCTAGCTGGCAGGGTTGTAGGCTCACTCGGTGGTTGGAGTTGTGGAGAGGAGACCCCGAGCAGACCCGCTGACCAGGCTCTCATCAAGCTGGCAGGGCTATAGGCTCACTCGGTGGTTGGAGGTATTTTGTAGAGGAGAACCCGAGCAGACCCGCTGACCAGGCTCCCATCAAGCTGGCAGGGATGTAGGCTCACTCGGTGGTTGGAGGTGTTTTGTAGAGGAGACCCCGAGCAGACCCGCTGACCAGGCTCTCATCTAGCTGGCAGGGCTGTAGGCTCACTCGGTGGTTGGAGGAGTTGTGGAGAGGAGACCCCGAGCAGACCCGCTGACCAGGATCCCATCAAGCTGGCAGGGCTGTAGGCTCACTCGGTGGTTGGAGGTGTTGTGGAGAGGAGACCCCGAGTAGACCCGCTGACCAGGCTCCCATCTAGCTGGCAGGGCTGTAGGCTCACTCGGTGGTTGGAGGAGTTGTGGAGAGGAGACTCCGAGCAGACCCGCTGACCAGGCTCCCATCAAGCTGGAAGGGCTGTAGGCTCACTCGGTGGTTGGAGGTGTTGTGGAGAGGAGACCCCGAGCAGACCCGCTGACCGGGCTCCCATCTAGCTGGCATGGTTGTAGGCTCACTTGGTGGTTGGAGGAGTTGTGGAGAGGAGACCCCGAGCAGACCCGCTGACCAGGCTCCCATCAAGCTGGCAGGGCTGTAGGCTCACTCGGTGGTTGGAGGTGTTGTGGAGAGGATACCCCGAGCAGACCCGCTGACCAGGCTCCCATCAAGCTGGCAGGGCTGTAGGCTCATTCGGTGGTTGGAGGAGTTGTGGAGAGGATACCCCGAGCAGACCCGCTGACCAGGCTCCCATCTAGCTGGCAGGGCTGTAGACTCACTCGAGTGGGGCAAGACTAAGGGTAAGAATTCGTGTGGGGAAAGATCCATGTTTATTAGAGGGTTGATAGAAAGTCCCTAAAATAGAGGGGAGCCAGGAATTGGGCCAGGGAAGAAGGTCCCTGGCCGGCACTCGCAATGGGTGGTCTCGCGCCTGGCGGGAGGTCCTTCCTTATTCCAGGCACAAGTGAGCCTTAGAAGGCGGAACCGGCGGAGCGAGACGGCTGGTCTCCAGGGATTTCGGCGCAGGATAATCTTGCGGCGAGGCGAGCGCTAACAGCGGGTGGATCTCGCGCGTAGTAGGGGCGAAGAGCCATAAAAATTGCCTCGTGTTGGCTATTAAGCGAGATGGCGAACAATAAAAGCAGCGATTAAACAACATCCAAAAAATAGTCTCACACTTTATGCTAGCTACTAAGCGAGATGGCAGAAGATCAAAGCGGCAATTAAATATCATCTAAAAAGTTATCTCGCGTTTCTGACTAACTATTACACAAGACGCCCAAAGAGGGAAGCGACAATTAGTGTGTAAAAAGTTTTAAACAAAATACCCATAAAAACGGAACACCTCGCTCTCGCTGTCAAAAGAAGATAGGGAAGAGAAGCCACTGCAGTGAATGGTACGCTACTCGCTGACAGAAGAGGAGCTGTCGTCCGTCTCGCCATACAAGCGGGGGACCAGGTCGCGGACGGTTACCGTCTCTGCATCCTCGCGCACCACTCTCAGCTCCTTCATCATCTTGAGGACAACCTCCGCCGTCGTGATATTTGAGTCCCGACAGATGACGTCCACCTCATCTACTGAATAGCGGGAAGGAACGGGAAATGGATCCAGGGGGTGTCGCGCTGCTCCGGAGGCGGAGATTTTCGGCTTTCAACTTCTTGTTCTCCCCCTCCAGCTCCTCAACACGCGAACGCATTCTGTTGGCCGTCTAGGCATCCTGCAGGAAGAGAGCAAGTGAGGGACTATAAGAAGCAAGGGAGACTAGCAAAGCAACGGTAGGGAAACTTACCACGCCACCCTGGCTCTGCGCAAGGAGGTTGTCTGCAACAAGCAACCGCTTCTCCAGGTCGAGGGACTTTTCCCGCTCAGCGGCGAGACCGGCCTCCGCCTCCTTCCATTTCCTGTTGTTGAAAATGAGGCGGCGCGAGACTCGGTGTGCGAGCTCCAGGGAGCGAAACTGTGAGGGGGCACTTTTTAGAATGAGGTCCCGCGTTGCCTCGTTATCTGCGGGCTCGGAGCCAAGACCGCCATACAGCCCAAACTCCAAGGAGAAGGCATGACTGGTGGGGGGGTCCTGTTCCTTCCAGGAAGGGATAAGGGTGGACAATGACACGCGGTTGGCGTCTTGGTCCCATATGAGAACCGGCTCGCCGGCGTCATCGTCCGTCAGAGGCCCCATGTTATAATTAGGGTGTGAGGCGGGAGTCGGGCGGCTTGACGAGCCAGCCTCGCCAGGAGGGAGCTGAGAGGGCTGAACATGGCCGCGGGCAGCTGGCTCTGAAGAGACCGTCTCGCGGGCGGGCGAGACGGGTCGTCGCGGAGGCAAGGGAGACGATAGAGTGATAGGGGATAGGGACCCCGCTGGCTCTTCTCTTTCCTTTACAGATTTTTCCTTCTTGAAGGACACAGACTTTTTCTTCTTCTTGGGGCTGAGGCGAGAAGTACCCTCGCCTGCGGGCCTCTTCTTGGGGGCAGGAGTCATCGTGTCTTTCGCAGCCTCCGCCGCCATACTCGCGAAAGCGAGAGCCCGATTACTCTGGTAGGGGGGATGGACGGTGACGGTCCTCTCTCCTAGATAAGATGACAGTCAGCGGGGAGTAGGAATTTACAAGGATAAAAAGGGAAATAGAAGCGTACCTTCGCCGGGGAAGACGGCGGGGAGCGAGTCGAGGTCTCGCCGGAGGTATTGGACTTCGAAATTCTTCCCTATGAAGAAATCACAGAGGTCTTTCTTGGCACCCCCACCTTGGGGGTGTCATAATAGCATTCAGCAGGAGATACGGGGGAGAGAGGGATACCTCCCAGATCCCCGCGGATGAAGATGAACCGCTTTAGCCAGTGGTGGTTCTTGTTCGGCGTCTCGCACACTTTCAGGCCTTGGCCTATGAAGTAAGAGATGTCGTCGTCCTTGGCGTGGTGGACAAACAGCTTGCGGAAGGCAGTTAGACTAAACTCAATACGCTCTCGCCGCAGGTAACAGGAGAAAGCGATCAGCATGGAGACGACGTTGGGGTTGAATTGGGCCGGGACGACCCCAAAGTACTTCAACACTAGCTTGACCTCCGGCCAGAGGGGAAGCCGCAACCCCGCCTCAAAGTGCAAGACGGGGAAGGCCAGCTCATTGGGGTAGAAGGTGTTGATGCATTCGCCAACCTTGGGCGGGCGAGACAGATAGCTGTCGGAGAGATACTCGCTGGCGAAACAAGCGTGGTCTTCCTCTGGCAGTCTGCCGAGAGGGAAGACGTGGTCCACGAAGCGCTTTCCGCAACGGCTGCGCCCCTCGCCCTCTTCAATCTTTTTCTTTCCCATGAAAGGCGAGAAAGCGGCAAAAGAGGGAGAGGACGGTTCAGAGAGAGACGCGAGATGGCGAAGGGGAGACGGGAACCGGGATCAAAGAAATGGCTTAGAATAATAAGGCAGAGGGGCCGGGGTTGGAGACATTTATAAGGGATAGGGGAAAGAGGCGGGAAAGTCAGGCGGCGGGAAATGAGAGGACACCCCGACGTTTCATTTTTCCCTCTCTCTCTCTCTCTCCCTATCCCACTCCATATCTCACTCTCTCTCTAGAACACAAGAGGCGGGGGCGCCGCAGCATTCTTTTCGAGGCAAGCCATCATTACAGGACTAATAAAATAATAGCTAATCATGACAATAATGAAAAGACGGCGCGATATGACCAATTCATTACCTAAAGTTTAAAATAGATCGTCCCGCAGAAGGGAACATCTCGCCCAAATAAGTTTATACAACACATCAGTAATCAAACAACGAAGTTGATAAAACAAGATCCGGAGAAGGCGAGACGGGGCTGCGACAGTTTAGTTCCGCACCCACTGCCAGCGGCCATCTTTACCTCCCGCGCAGGGAGGGCGGCCAGGAAGGTGAAAGGCACGAGCAGCTATCACGCCACGGCGCGCGAGACGAAGATGTTTGTCCGTCTCGTTTAAGATGGCTTGAGGGTCGGTCCCGTCTAGCACCCCGTCCGATTCCATCCTGGCGGAAAGGCGGTGATAATCTGCTTCTATCCACTTCATGCGTCGGTCGGAGGGTTGCTTCTCCAGCTCCATCTCGCGGATTATGTGCGTGTATTTGCGAAACATCCTGGCCGTCCTCCGCTTCAATTCCAGGGGGTCCATGGGATCACCCGAGTAGTCCTCGATCTCGTCAGGATGAGGAAGATGCGAGAGGGGGGAGACGCGGGAGATTCTTCAGTATCAGAATCAAATTGGACGCCCGCGGAAATAGCAAGAGATCACAAACAAGGATGAGCCCGCGCGAGTCGGATAAAAGAAGGCGAGTTAACAGAAAGGCGAGAAGGGAAGAGATCTTACTGGGGAGGCGAGGGTTCCCCACCACTCGCGAGAGGTTTTCTCTCCGCAAGGGGGGTGGGGAGGCCGCCTTGGGCGAGTTAGAGCGCTGAGGAACTCAGCTTATATTATCGGGAGGATTGGCAGGCACAGGCGAATCAGCAAAGCTTCCCTGAAAAAGAGTAGTCAGCAGGCGAGACCAGAGAAGGGAAAGGGTAATGTGATTACCTGCTTCTCCCTGGAAGAAGCGAATGGGTTGTCTATCGAAGGTGCAGAGGAGGTTGCGCCCGCCGAGAGAGGGGGGCAGGCGGCTTTCGTCCTCTTTAGGCGAGAGGACGGAGAGGCTAAGGGGGGAGTGCGCCCCAGATCCGAGAAAAGGGCGTCCGTGTCGGCTTTGTTTCGCATTCGCACAATCGCGAGGCGCTCGCGGAAACTTTGACTGTGAGACATTCCGAAAGAAAAAGAGATGAAGGCTAAAGGGTTCCAAGTGAAGATTGTGATCTCATATTTATAGGCCCCATAAGGGGGGACCCACCAAAGATCCCATAGAGGAATCCTAGCATCGCGAGCCACGGTTGGATTATCTTTCCGAGGTTAGGGCAACCTCGAAAAGAGTGGAGATTGTGTACAACCTTGGGCTCGCGAGAGGTGACCCAGCAAGCGAGGAAGGAGGACTGGCGAGATGGGAGGAGGACTACCCACAAGAGGCGAGAGGAAGGGGCAGCCCACGGATTAAGGCGAGACCTCGCTAGGCGAGACCTCCTGGTGGGGGTGAGATGGCCCACCAGGCGAGACCTCTCTAGGCCTAGCGGATCCTTCCCCACTCGCCACATGTAAAAATAGGCGTCTTTACCTTCTTACCCCCAAGGGGGGTTTTTACCTTTATGCCCCAGGTAATTTTACATTTTTACCCCCGGAGGTCTGCATATAGCTCTCCAGAACAGCGGAGTTTGGCTGTTCGCAGACCTTGTCCAGGGTGCTTTGGTCATTTCAGGTTAACTCAGAAGTGTTATTTGCAGAGCAGATTCAGAGGCCTATAAATAGACAGATAAGGTTCTTGAGAAGGTTGTTCAACCTTTCCACTATTCTTCCTCACAGGCACCTAGCCCAGCACTGGCTAGGGAGGGGAAGACTTTCAGTTCTTCCGGGTAAGAGGTGGGACCTCCAAGCTGAGCCTCCTTGGTCTGTTTTCCGGTCACTTACTCTCGTCAGGAGGGTAGCACAAGGAGAGTACGTGTGGCCTGCATCCTGTTTCGAACTTTAGGAGGGATCAGGAAGCTGGTTCCAACACTCAACCAGTTTGAAAGATGTAGAGTTTGGGATTTGCTTCCAAGTCCCAAACACTATCAAGTCATTGGAACCAAATGGGTATATAGAAACAAACTAGATGCCCAAGGTGCAATTGTGAGGAACAAGGCTAGGCTTGTTGCTCAAGGATACAGGCAAGAAGAAGGCATAGACTATGATCAAACCTTTGCACCAGTTGCAAGGTTATAGGCAATCAAAATCTTTATTGCTTATGCTGCCTACAAGAAGTTCAAGGTATATTAGATGGATGTAAAGAGTGCTTTTCTAAATGGAATACTAAAAGAAGAGGTTTATGTTGAACAACCTCTAGGTTTTGTTTCTCCAACTCATCCATCTTATGTATTTAGACTGCATAAAGCTCTCTATGGTCTAAAGCAAGATCCAAGAGCTTGGTATGAGATCTTAGCTAGCTTTCTGATAGAGCATGATTTCACTAGAGGTATAGTAGATAAAACACTATTCACTATGCAACATAAGGATAAAATCTTGTTAGTACAAATATATGTGGATGACATCATATTTGGGTCTACTGATTCTAAACTATGCAAGCGGTTTTCTGACCTCATGCATTCTAAGTTTGAGATGAGTAGCATGGGTGAGCTCTCCTACTTCCTTGGTCTCCAAGTGAAGCAGCTACCTGATGGAATCTTCATCTCCCAGGCTAAATATACTAAAGAGCTTATTATGAAGTTTGAGATGGCTGATTTCTCAGCAAAGAAAACACATATGGCTACTAATGCTGTAATAGATTCTGATTGACATGAGAAACCTGTTGACCAGAAGATATATAGGGGCATTGTTGGGTCCCTACTATATCTTACAGCTAGCAGACCTGATATCATGCTTGTCACATGCCTTTGTGCTAGGTTATAAGTGAACCCTAAAAAATCTCACCTAATTTTTCTAAAAAGAATTTTGAGATATATAAAGAGTTGTCCCAGTCTAGGCCTATGGTATCCTACTGAGTCAGAATTTAAGTTAACTGGATACTCAGATGCTGACTTTGCTGGATGCAGGGTGGACAGAAAACGTACCTCAGGAACCTGCCAGTTCCTTGGTATGAGATTAGTGTCCTAGTTTTGTAAGAAACAATCATCTGTCTCTACCTCAACTGCTGAAGCAGAATATATTACTGCTAGCAGTTATTGTTCACAGATGCTATGGATTCAAAACCAACTCCTGGACTATGGTTTCAACTTAAATAATTCAACTCTACTATGTGATAACACAAGTGTTATATCTATAACACAGAATCCAGTCCATCACAGTAGGACTAAGCATATATACATTAGGTATCATTTCATTAGAGAGTGTGTAGACAAAAACAAAATTAAACTTGTCTATATCTACAATGATTTACAAAGAGCTGATATTTTCACCAAACCCTTGGATGAAAGAAATCACTTGTTCTTTATAAACCAGCTTGGAATGATCAATGGAGAAGCCTTAGTTTAATTTCTGTCTGCACTCGATGAATTTGCCAAAGTTCGTCGAACGAAGTTCGACGAACTGGGGAAAGTTCTTGAGAAATTCGTCAAACGAAGTTCGACGAACTCTCTGTGAGTGAAGCCATTTTCGTCGAACGGAGATCGACGAATCTACTTCAGAAAAATTTTGTCGAACGGAGCTCGACGAAATGTCTTCAACTCTTCAGACTGAGCTCGACGAATTAGATAACTGCCAATTATTTCGTCGACCTCAGATCGAAGAATTATTTTTTTTTGTGGAACGAAGTTTGTCGATTCATATTCTGGAAAACCTTATATCTAGGTTTTCTTCAACCTCCATCCCACGCTTTCAGTTCCTTTGCACTTGATCATCGTTTTTATCTTGCAGGTGCTCTAATGGCGATTCCAGCAGGAAATCTTACGGCAATGAAATTCGACACCGGTTTTGATGTCAATTTTGATTCATTCCAGCATTCAGACCATATATTCCTGGAAATCCTGGAACTGCTTGAAGAACAGCAGTTGAAGAGTCTGCTAACAACCAAAATCAAGATCACCAGCACAGAAATCAGGGAGTGGGTCTATACTTCCTCCACAACAGATGATAACACCATGACTGGAACTATAGCGGGTAATGATGTTTACCTCACCCTCGCCATTTTAATAGAAATTTTTGGGTTAAGTAATGGTGAAGAAGAATTTGAAATTGACACTGAAGAATATGATGTGATGCTGGGTATGATGGGTTACTCTGGAGAAAACCCAAATAAGTTGCTGAAGAAACACATGTCTGCTGAATTCAAATTCCTAGCAGACATTGTAGGGAAAGTGTTGCTGGGCAAGCACACTGCACATGACTACATAACCAGACACCAATTCCTGGTTATGTGTGTTGTGGTTAACAAGAAGAAGGTGAACTGGGCTCGGATCATGTTTGATATGATTAAGAAAAAGAATACCAAGAAAGAAGTCTGTTTTAGAAGGATCTTAGGGATCTTCCTCAAAGCATGGGAGAGGACCATCACCAATCCCTCCAAGGCTTCTTCCTCTTCCACCAGGGCTTTTGAGAGTACTAGGGCTGCTCCAGCCACTACCGACCCTACTGAAGAGATCCCTCCTCCACCTCCATCACCTCCAGCCATCCAACCTCATCCTCAGATGACACATCAACTTCCCTCCACCCCCACCATTTCTTTTCTTCAACAACCACAACACAAAATCGTTCATATTCCTACTCCAGCTCCATCTCCTACAAGTTCTCCACCAATAGATATAACTGACATCCCCTCTTCTCCTCTTCAGGAATCTCACCAACCCTCTCCTTCTCAATCACCACATCCAACCCCACCTCAATCCCCACATGGTACACCAATTCCATCACCACCTTCATCTCATTTACCCCCCCCCCCTCCCATCTGGACAACATCCCATTCTTCAATCTGCCTTCCCCCACCCTCAATACCTCTACTCCTCAGGATGAACTCATGCAAGATGCTCCACCTCCACCATCCTCCTCCATTCCTACCCCTGTCTCCACTGCTACACCTTCTACACAACCCTCTGCAACTCCCCTCTTGGATCCCTCCATCATCCCACAACTCATTGCACTTCTCTCTCCCCTTCTTAAAACCATTATAGTAGAGGCCATTTCACCTCTTGCTACTTCCATTTCCTCCCTTGCTGCGCAAATATCTGCTCTCTCTGCTCCTTCCTCTTCAGTTAGGGGCATGGCTCCAGTGTGCACTGAAACCAAGCAGGGGGAGATACTCCATGAAGAAGAAGAAACAACAACAACAGCAACAACACCAATAGTAGTAGCAGCAGATGCAGTTGAAACAGCAGAAGTAGTATAAATAGAAGAAGCAGAAGCAGCAACAGATACTGATACAGAATTATTTGATTTACTTAATTTTATTGAGTCTGATATGGACTTGGATGAGCTTGTGTTGGCTGAAACAATAACTGTTGGTGATTTTATTATATATCCCACAGTATATTTGTTTAATTTATTGGGAACTTTTGATATATTTCATTTGAACTTTCTTCCAGAATACAGTACTAAGCCATCCATGGCTATAATCCCATATACCTCACCCATAAGCCCCAAAGTTGCCAAGCAACTAAAGGCTAGCTTTGTTACAACAGAGGTTCCAACTACAAAGGTTCCAGCTACAGTGTTTCCAGCCATTCCATCTCCACCCAGAGCTATTTCCCCCATTACTTCATCCCCTCCAACAGATATTTCTGCTTCAGTTTTTGTAATGGATGATTCACCACTGCCTGATCTTGATGCACTGATCATGGTAGATATAGAAGAGAAAAATAAGTCAGTTGTTGAAAGCATTGAAGTGTACAGCTCTCCAACTCCTGCTCCAGCTCTAGTTCCAGCTCCTCCTCCAGCTCCTCCTCAGGTTGAAAAGCCAATTGATAAATCAGTACTAAAGGCCATTGATGCCTTATATGATGCTCCTCAAGATTTTGATGATGAGGATGATGATGATGATGATGACTCATATGATGAGATAAAGAAATAGAAAGTATCTAAGAAGAGGGAAGCTCCTCCACCTCCTGCACCAAAATTAAATCCAGCAAATGACACACCACACTATATACTTCAAAAGATCACACCTTATAAGGGCATGCCAGCATGGATGTGGTTGTCCAAGATTAAATAGAAAGAAAGGAAGAGAAGCAGAAGATATTCTCCTCCTCCACAAAGATTTAGAAAGGACCCTCCTCCTCCTCCTCCACCAGCTGCTGGTGCTTCTAGTTCTTCAACTCCAAGGACTACCCAGTTTTAGACCTATCAGAGACATCAGGGTAGATCCTCATCTTCAGGAAGCAACCAGCAAAGACAGTATTCCTCTGGCAAGCAGCACCACCAACAACAACAACAACATCAAGAACAACAACAGTAAAAATTCCCTGAACATCAAAAGGCTGAAAGCCCCAAGAGACCTGCTTCCCCACATGTACCATTTGAGGATCCAGAGACAGCTACAACAGTTAGGATGGCCAGGTTCCAGGAACTAGTTGGCCTCTACATGATTAACAAAGCTAAAGCTGAAGGGAAGGATACCTCTCAATACTCTACAATGTCCAAGTATAGAAAGGAAGAACTGAATAAGTTTGCTAAGGCTAACAAGTTTTTTAATGTTGATGATTATATGAAACTTCATCCAGAGGCAGTAGTGCCCCGGGCTACATCTCTTAATATCATTGGGGCTGCTGACATGACAATGACCAATGCTCAAGCTGCAGATCCTAACAGGGAAATTATATTTACACAGTCTGGAGACAAAGCCAAAGAGGATAAGCGCAAGGATAAGAAGAAGAAGAAATAAACTTTGAACTATATTTAGTCTTTCTGAGTTACTTTAAACTGCTTATTTATATTTCTTGATACAAAGCTTATTGTGTATATATATATATATCTGCTGCACATTCAAATTTTTCATGTCAGATATATGTTTTATTGCTTTGTTATTAATTTAAGTCTGTAATTAGTGACCTCACCCAAATTAGGCGAGATTGTTGGATCCCTAGTTGGATTTGGGCTAGGTTCACTAAATTAGGATGTTTGACCCAAAATGTATATTCAGGGTCATGTATGAGTTCTAGAGTCTAGGCCATGTCCTTAGAATCAACACCGCATGGACCTGCCATCAATAGACTGCAGAAGACTCAAGACTTAGAGAAATTTCAAAGACTCAAAAAATGAGTTCGACATTCGTCGAACTCAGGTCGATGAAAGTCGTGCTCAGCTCGACGAAATCAGAGACAATTCTCTGAGCTAAGCTCGACGAACTTGAATCTCAGGTCGACTAATTCTACAGTATACTTCAACATCGAGTCTAGAATTCTTCACACTTAACTCCAGTCGATGAACTTAGTTCTCAGGACGATGAACTTAGTTCTTAGGTCGACGATCTATGGGTATTCTAGTTCAACATCTTATTCTAGAAACACCCAAGTATTTGAATTCCAGCTTCACACTCCAGTCGACTAAGTTAGAATATCAGCTCGACGAATTTAGATATTAGTTCGATGATTTCTGGATCATCTACTTCAAAACTATAAGATCAGAAACAACTAAGTATTCTAAGTCCAGAATCACACTCCAGTCGACGAACTCACCTTCTCAGCTCGACGAACTTAGACCACAGTCTTGGCAAGATTTATCATGCAGTTAGAAGTTCTTAGCGCGACGAAACTAATTCTTAGGTCGACGAACCCAGTTCTGAGGTCGATGAATTTCTGGACACATTACTTCAACATTCTTAAGTCCAAGAAACATGGAATTCTGAACTCCAGTCGACGAAGATATGTTCTCAGCTCGACGAATTTGATGCACAGAATTGACAGGTCTAGAGAAAGCAGTTATCAGTTATTAGGTCGACGATCTTGGATCTCAGCTCGACAAACAACTATCATCTGGTCGACGAACTTGACTTCTCTGTTCGACGAACTCTGGACACAGATCGATGAATTCTGCTCAACGAATTCTGTAAAGTTCCAGACTTAGAAATTTCCCTCCCTCTGTCTCTTTTCTATTATAATAATTCCTGAGTAATCAATGCATAAATATTCTCTGAATATTATCGTTAGAAATAAGCATTGATTACGGTCTTCATCAGGATTATTGCTTGTCGTTTTTCCATATGACAGTTGGGGAAATCAATCAATGCAAATATTATCCAGGCCGTCAGAATTCAATGCAGAAAGGAATTCAAATTTCAAAAGGCAATTTATTTGGAAAATACAGTCAATAAGAATCTTCTTCTCTCTCGACAGCACACTGAGAAATAACTGAGAAAGATACTTACAGGGCGATAACACAGTAAAGAAACAGAAGCCTTAGACCAGAGAAGTTGCAACAAGAAGAAGAAGAAGAACAATCATTCAAATCAAGAGTCTTCTTTTGTCTTCATTCAAGATTGTTCAAAGGACAACAAACACTCAATCTATCAAGAAGTTCCTATAGCTCTTCTAGTCAAAGCAAAAGTCTGAAGACCTATCACCCTGCAGTATGGTTTCGCTTCTTGAACCATTCTATATCTCAGGGGGAGCCTTTGCTAACATCATCTTTCCGCTAAAGTCTTCTTAGTTGTATCTAAAAAAGAGAAGATAAAATCACTCTCTCATCCCGCACTTTATAAAGGGCCCTTAACTCCCTTCAAAAGTTATTCCTGGTTGCAAGTCACCTGACCAAAAGACTTGAGGTTTGCTTTTTGAGCAGCTGATCAAAAACTCATTGGTGGCAGTCACCTGATCAAAAAACTGAGTGGATTCCTACCAGAGTGGTAGAAGAGTGGATGTACCCAAGTTTAGGGGAACCACTATAAAATTCTTGTGTCGTCTGGGTTGCTCTTTTTCTTTTGTTCTTGATGTGCCTGTGATAACTATATTGCTGTGTTTGTGTATTTAATTTAATACCTGTAGCACTAGAAATATATTGAATAAATTAGCAAAAATTTTATAAAACCTCAATACGTTATTCACCCCCCTCTAGAGTATTGCAAATCTAACCCTTACTTTCACAAATGGCGCCCTTTGAGGCCCTTTATGGTAGAAAATGTCGCACGTTGTTATCTTGGTTGGAAACGGGTGAGTTAAAGTTATACAAGCGCCAAGAGGTGGAAGATGCATCGTCATTGGTTCGAACGATTCGAGAGAGATTTTAATTGCTCAGGACCGCCAGGCTAAGTATTATAATGCCAAGCATAGGAACGTGGAGTTTGTTATCGGCGACTGGGTGTACTTGAAGATCAAGTCGTTCAAGGGTGTCTCGCGGGTGCGGCATTTAAAGAAGCTAAGCCCGAGGCACCTTGGACCGTTTGAGGTTATGGAGCGGATTGGTGAAGCAGCTTATCGATTGAGGCTATCAGTGGAGCTAAGTGGTCTACACGACATATTCCACATATCAATGTCATAGAAGGAGGTGCAAGAGCCTTCATAAGTGATTGCGGTCGATCAAGTGCCGGTCGATAATGGGTTGACGACGAAGGTCAAGCCTATACGCATTGAGGACTCGGAAGTCAAGCGGCTACACAACAAAGAGATCAGGATGGTCAAGGTCCGTTGGGACAATTGCAGTCGGGAGGAGCTCTCGTGGGAGCGAGAGCAGACCATGCTTCAGGAGTACCTAGAATTATTCCACTCAGGTACCATTTAAGTTTTGTTTTTTTATCTTTCCTTTATGTAATTTCGGGACGAAATTCTTTTAAGAGGGAGTGAGTTGTAACGCCCAGAAACTCAAAAGAGCGACGGGAGGCATTTCGAGCCAAGTTTGGAATTTGTAAGGGGTCACACGGCCTGGGACACGGCCGTGTCCCAGGGGCGTGTTGTGCTCGGGTCGACGATCTGGTCGAGTGGTCGACGAATTTGGTGTCGACGATCGTCGATCAGCGAACACAGCCTGAGATACGGGCGTGTCCCAGGCCGTGTCCTTCACGTGATGAAGTCGGGCCGTGATGGGGGTGATACACGGGATCAACACACGGGCCATGTCGGGTAGACACGGGCGTGTCAAAATACGACACGTGCGTGTCGAGTACCCGTGTCCCTTTCGGGCATTTTCGAGCCTGTGTCGATGGAGTAACACGACACACTACATGACCGTGTACTGTATGACACGGGCGTTTCAAGTTTGAGACGGGCGTGTCGGATGCCCGTGTTCTTTTCGGGACGCGTCGGTTTCGACGGCGAATGGGGAACACGGCCCTGGACATGGGCGTGTCACAAGCTGTATTCGGCCCAGATTTTGGATTTCAATCCCGAATCATGGCCGTCCATTTCCTTATTTTGGGGTCTAACGGCTTGGGGCTGTTAATGCTAGGTTTATACTGGGAATAGGGTTTTGAATCCTTTATTTCATCCAAGCATTCTCTTTCTAAGAAGAGAGAGGGAAGTGCAAGGAAGAAGAAGGGAGTTAGATCCGACCATTGGCGGAGCTTCAGAGCTCCAAATCGCAAGCCGACTTCGGATCTACAAAGGCGAGGACATTGTTGTGCTTTTCATTTTCATAGATTTCCATGGTGCTAAGGAAAAATGCTAAGGTAATGATTCTCATCCGTGGACATGTGAAGTCCTCTTTTCTTTGCATAGGAAGCCCGCTCTCGCGAGTTTACGGTGAGTTCGAGGCGTTCCTTCAGGTAGTCATGAATAGTCCCCGTTGTTTAGCATGTACAGTCCGTAATCGAGAAACGGACATAGGCATGATGTGTGAAGCCTACCCGGACAAGTTGGTTTGGATCGGTGATGTTGCATTGCATGAATGGCCGAAGAAGGCTCCGTGCAATTAGTTGTTTTTCGGGTTTTCTACACGGTAGATGACAACAGGGAGCCTTGGGGACTAACCTCGAGGTGCACCCGGAAAACTGGGTAGATACGTGATTCTGCCATCTTGGTGGCCTGGGAGACAACTTGTACATAACTGGGTTATGTAATATTGTGTATTCGATAGTTGGGCTTCAGGGAAACTTAACCCGTGCCGATGATTTCAATTATTGTGGCAAGGTGAGCAACGGGTTGAGTGGAACCGTTCCTGCTCTATGCGGTTTGGTGTTAGAGGCCTACCGATGACATAAAGGTCGGGTCTTAGGCTGTCAATGTTTTTAAGTGATGTGACTTCTGCCTGAAAGACTCTTTTGCTCACAGGATATTGCCGTCCAAGGGACGGCAAGTAAGTTAGCGGACTTTGACCGTGTTCATTGAGAATGTGCCCTAAGAGCATGGGGTGTGTGGTCGTGTGTGCCCACGCCTGTGATGAAGTGTTTATTCATTATACTACTTGGTTATGCTAACAAAGTGCAGGGAAGGAGCATCACCGCCCCGAGTTTGGGGGCGGGATCATTATAATTTGGTCAGCATAGCTGACCGTTGCTTTTGTTTGCCACCGTGCGGTGGATTATTGTTTGCGGGTGCTACGGAGCTAAGTGGTAAATAGCGGGCAAAAGCCCATGTTGCTGAGCCGGCCCTCGAAGGCCTAATTATGAGTGTTTACTTGTTTTATTCATTTGTGACCGGCCTGCGTGGCGAGGTTTGGAAAACACAGTAATTTGAGTAAACAATTGTAAGGCCTTAAGGCCATTGTACTTGTGTATTGTACGTTCATTCATATTGGGTTTTGTAGTGGACATTCATGCTTATGCTGGGTTCTTTGTTTTGCAACCTTTAAATTACTTCCGCTAGAATGTACTCTGTGTAGGACGTTGATTCGTAGTTGGATGGTTTCCATTCAGTAACCTTCCAGTCTGTCTGTGGTATATGGCGTCGGGCCCCGGCCAGACCTACTTCTATATGCTATGCGACGGATTGGGGGTGTTACACCCTAGTTCACGGTCGTGTACCATCTACATGGGCGTGTCCCGCCAAGTTTCGAAGATGCACCGCAGCGTAACGTTTTGCCAATCTGCCAAACCTTACACTGCCGTGTACCTCCTACACGGGCGTGTACCTGGGGCGTGTCCCGCCAAGTCCATATTTTCGGCGCCATAGTGCGACTTTCCACTCTCCACCGTCAGGTGGCAACTTACATTCCCCCCTACAAGGGCGTGTCCCTGGGGCATGTATCCCAACTCCCGCCGCAGTGCAACTTTCACCGTTGTTGGATCCCTAGTTTGGATTTGGGCTAGGTTCACTAATTAGGATGAGTTTGACCCATATTGTATAGCCAGGGTCAAGTCTTTGAGTCCTAGAGTTTAGGCTTGTCATTAGGTTCAACCTTCATGGAGTAGCCAGCAGAAGACTTCAGGAGACTCAAGACTTAGAAGAATTCAAAGTCCAAAACTATCAGTTCGAAATTCTTCGAACTCAGCTTGACGATCATCGATTTCAGATCGACGAACTCAGAGTTAATTCTCTGAGTTGAGCTCGACGATATTCGAGCTCAGTTCGACGAAATCTAGAGTATTACTTCAACATATTGTTTCCAGTTTATGTTCTCTGAACTCAGCTCGACGAAGACAGATTCTCTGCTCGATGAACTTGGACCACAGAATTGGCAAGCTATTTCCAGAATGCAGCTCGCTGAGCGCAGGTCGACGAATAGGATTTTTCAGCTCGACGAACTTGGATCTCCGGTCGACGAAATCTGTTCAGAGCTCGACGAATTCTGTCCAGTGCCACACTTAGAGTTTTTCCTTACTTCTGTCATTAATTCCTATATTATTTAGCAGTGATTTCCTGAGTAATTAATACTCGTATTCTCTTGAATATAGCCATTATTGGCAGCATTAATTATGGTCTTCATTAGGGTTAATTACTTGCTTAATTTATTGGGACAGTTGGGGAAACTCATTAAAGATAATATTCTCCAGCCGTTTTCATTCTCCAGACAGTTTTGCAATTAATGTTTTGGAATTCAAAATTCAATGGAGAATTCGACAGCATAATATAAAAGAGTTTTTCTCTTTTTCATACGGCAGAAATACAAGAAATAATACAAAGAACAACCAGAGAATTGAGATAGTAATACACAAGAAAATCTCTGTGCAAAAAACAACCTGTTCTCCCTTGCTCTTATTAAAGACTGAAGAAGAACAACAAACAAATATCAAGAGTCTTCTTCAACTTCTACTCCAGGAACATTCAAGGACAACAACTTTCAATCTGTCAGAAGTTCCTGGATCATTTCAAGACAAGGCTGAATACCTACACCCTGAGCAAGGCTCCAAGTGATTTCAGAAGGAGCTTTGACAACAGCAATCCACTAGACTTCTCTGTTGATTAGAGAAAGAGAAGACACCATCAACTCTCTCTTAACCTCCTGTACAAAGGGTTTATTAACTCCCTTAAAAAATTTATTCCTGGTTTTTGGGCACCTGATCAAAAGCTTAAAGCATTGTGAAATCTCCCTGGAAATAGATCTTGTGGTGCCAGTCACCTAATCAAAAACCTGCTAGTGGATTCCTACCAGGGTGGTAGAAGAGTGGATGTACCCAGATTGGGGAATCACTATAAATTTCTTGTGTCATCTGGTTGCCTATTTTATTTCTTTTCTTGCTTTGCTGTGATAGTTTGATGTGTTGTGGTAGATTAGCTTAGGTTGCATTCCTTTTTCTATTACTACTATAATATCACCTATTTTATTACTTTGATATATTTAAAAATAGCCAAAAGTTTTAATTACTCTATTCACCCCCCTCTAGAGTAAATTAGATCTACCCCCTATCTTTCAATTGGTATCAGAGGTGTGTTCCTTTGGTTGTACAAGTTAACACTTGTACCAAAAGATCATTATTAGATCTGTTTTTCTTTTTCCTAGTTTTTTTTGTTATTTCATAGTATGACACAGAATAAGGATTATGAAAGCACCAGACCTCCAGTTTGCAACTTGAATAAGTTTGCTATCTGGAAGGCAAGAATTAGGCTTTACACGAATTCTATTGATGAAGAAATATACAACTCTATTTTGACAGGTCTCCCTCAACCTATAGCTGCCACTATATCTACTAGTACACATACTGTTCCACCACTTGAGTGGACAGATGCTCAAAAGAAGGCCAAGATAGCTGATGTCAAGGCCATGAATATTCTGGAACAAACTATGTCAGATGATATATTCCAGAAGGTGGCTGAGTGCACATCTGCCAAAGCTATCTGGGATTCTCTAAACCAGATGGTTGTTGGATCAGTAGATGAGAGAAAGGACAGGAGCTCAACTCCCATCTCCCAGTCTGAAAACTTCAAGAAAGAAGAATTTGAGTCTTTGAGTGATATGTATAATAGACTAAGCTCAATCATCAATGAGCTAAAGACTCTCGATAAAGACATCACTCTCACAGAAGTAAATGACAAAATCCTCATGTGCTTCCCTAGCTCATAGGATTCCAGAATATGGCCAATCAAGGAGGCCAGAAGTCTTAATGAGATTTCCACTGAATTTCTTCTGGGAAAGCTTAAGTCATATGAGCAACTCATAAAGACAAGAGAAGCTACAGAGCAGAAGACTCCTCCACCAGAAAGAAAAGAACAAAGCATAGCTTTCAAAGCTTCAGAAGAATCAGAAGCTCCAACAGCAAGTGAAGAACTTCCGAGTCACTTAGCCAAGAGATTCTACAAGATGACAAAGAAGGACTTCATAAGAAAGTCATCCAGGCAAGATGACAAACCAAGGTATGACAAGACACCCACTAAAGAAGTTGTTTGTTTTGGTTACAGGAAACCAAGACACTTCATATCAGAGTGTCCACAAAACCAAAAGAAGGAGAGAAGAAGAGAAAAGGACTCTAGAAAATAGCACTACAGCAAGCCATCCTCCAGCAAGCATAAAAGAAAGGAGAAAGGCTTTGTGGCTGAGACCTGGAGTGACATAGATGAAGAATCTTCATCTTCTAGCTCTAGTGAAGATGAAGAGGAGGCAAAGGCAAGGTAAGTTTGCATTATGGTTATCAATGCCTCCTGCAGCTCATCTGAAGCTGAGTAGTTAGACAATGAAGAAACATCTGAGTCTGAGGCAGATCAGGTATTATCCTCTTTTGATTATAATTCAGATAATTTTAAAACTGAATTAAAATCATTATGTATTGACTTAATCAATTATGAAAAAGAAATTAAAATACTTAGAGAAAAATTATCTGATCAAGAAAACCTTATTTCTGAAAACATTAAGTTAAAAGATGAATTAACTTTAGTCAATGAACAAACTATATCATTAAAAACTGAATTGGCTGAGGTATGGCAACTTGAAGAATCCCTAAATGGGAGAAGCATCAAGTTGATGGACATCACAGGCACAGTGAATGACAGGCTAAACGGCAAGCTGGGCTTAGGTGCTTCATCAAGCCAACCCCCACAGATTCAAAAGAATATACTAACAACTCCAATAAAATTTGTTTCAGAAAAAGGTAAAGAAATGATAGATGACAATAATAATGCTAAACAAACAGAACTAAAACAAAAGAATAAGAAAAAGTAAAAGGATAAGAAAAATCTGAATCATAACAATGTTCAACAGATTTCGTCGAACTCAAATTGACAAAATGTGTACAGTTCGCTGAACTCAAGTCGACGAACTCCGAACGCAAATTTTCATTATAATTATTCGTTGAAATACGATCGACGAAACCAGTATGGTTCGTCGACTCGAGATCGACGATTCTGGGGCCCAGAGAATGAATACTTTCATTCTCTGAGTGGAGTTCGACGAACTCATCCCCATTCATCGACCTCAGATCGACGAACTTACTTGAATTCGCCGAACCCAGTTCACTTTAGCAGAAACTTTAATTTTTCTAAAACTTATAATCAACCAAGGTCTTCCTTTAACCAATTTAATCAATGGATAGTTCCACCAAGAAGATATTATCCCTTAGGTTACAAAAATCAACCTAAATATTCATATATTTCCAATTTTAATTATGTAAGGAAAGAAGGACTCAAGGTTACCTTGGTCAAGAATAGCTAATCTATTTTATTACAGGTAAAAGACTATCCCACCACAGAGCAACAATGGTATCTGGATAGTGGCTATTCAAAACATATGACTGGAAATAAGGACAACCTAATCAACTACAAGTCAAAGCTAGGACCCAAAGTAATATTTGGTGATTCCAATTATGGCCAGACTGAAGGATATGAAAAGGTCAAAATAGGAGCAGTCACCTTCAGGAATGTTGCTTATGTAAATGGACTGAAGCACAACCTTATCTCCACAAGTCAGTTATGTGATGAAAGGTTTCAGGTATCATTTAATAAAACTTCATGTATTATTATTTCAGTAGATAACCTAGTAGTGTTAACAGGAACTGGAGTAGGAAATATTTATGTTGTTACTTTTAAGCCTGCCAAATCAGAAATATGTTTATTTAATCAAACTAGTAACAATAATGATCTATGACATAGGAGATTAGGACATGTTAACTTAAAAAATATTGCTAAACTCTCTACGGACAACCTTATTTGAGGATTGCCTTCTTACCACTACAATAAGGAAAGCCTTTGCATGGCTTGTCAATTAGGCAAGCAAACTAAAAATAATTTTAAATATATAAATAAAAGTGACTCACCTAGAATATTGTACTTGCTATATATGGACCTTTTTGGTCCTATTATTGTGCAAAGTCTAGGAGGGAAATCTTACACTTTAGTGATTGTAGATGACTTCTCAAGATTCACTTGAGTATTCTTTCTGAGATCTAAGTCAGATAACTTCAAGGTTCTTACAGATTTTCTCAAGAACATATAGATTGAGTACTTTACTTTAGTTACATTGATCAGAAGTGATCATGGTACTGAGCTTGAGTCTCTTCTTATACAAAAGTTCTGTAAGAAGGAAGCTATCAGGCACGACTTCTCAGCTCCTAGAACTCCTCAACAAAATGGGATAGCTGAAAGAAAAAATAGAACCCTAATTGAATCTGCAGGCACATTACTTGCAGATACTCACTTGCCCCTATCCTTTTAGGCAGAGGCTGTGAGCACAGTAAACTATGTATTGAACAGAATTCTGATACACAAGCTTAAGAATAAGACTCCTTATGAGCTACTTAAAGGGAAGAAACCTAAAGTAGGCTACTTTAAAATTTTTGGTTGCATTTGTTAGATTCACAATAATAATAATAAACACATTAGAAAGTTTGAAGTCAAGCCTGAAATATGAATTTTCTTGGATATTCCCAAGTAAGAAAGATTTCTAGGGTTTATAATAAATCAACCATGAAAATAGAAGAAGCTATTCACATTTCATTTGATGAAACTAACATGTTTTATAAGGAGAAAGAAGTTTCTACCAATAACATTTTGCAGGTACCTCACTTGTGTGAGTGATTGGATGATCTAAACCTCACCCAATAGGCTCCATCACATCCTTCTCCGCAAGTTGAAGAAGAGAGTGAAGAAGAAAGTTTGGAAGTGGCTGAACTTCCTCCAACAACTATTATAATTCCACAAGAGGAATTAACTCCACAAGTTGTTGCTCAACCAACTCCTCCTACTGAATTTGTCACACTTAGAGATCACCCTGGATCTCAAGTGATTGGAGACATTTCAGTTGTTGTGCAGACAAGGCATCAACTCCACCAGGACATGATTCATGCCTGCTTCATCTCTCAAACTGAGCCCCAATCCATTAAAGATGTTGAGCAAGATCCACACTGGACTATTACAATGCAAGAGGAGCTCAACTAATTTGAGAGATGTAGAGTTTGAGATTTAGTTCCAAGATCCAAAGACTACCCAGTCATTGGAAATAAATGGGTATTCATAAACAAGCTAGATGATCAAGGTCTTATCATAAGGAACATGGCCAGACTAGTTGCTCAAGGATACAGACAAGAGGAATGCATAGACTATGACCAGACATTTGCACCTGTTGTAAGGATGGAAGCAATCAGAATCTTCCTTGCATATGTTGCCTACAAAAAGTTCAAAGTATACCAAATGGATGTCAAGAGTGCATTCCTTAATGGTGAACTTAAAGAAGTGGTCTATGCAGAACAACCACCAGGTTTTATTTCTCCTACTTATCCCTCTTATGTTTTTAAATTGCATAAGGCTCTCTATGGTCTAAAGCAAGCTCTAAGAGCTTGGTATGAAACCTTAGCAAGCTTTCTCTTAGAGCATAAATTTTCTAGAGATATAGTAGATAGGACTTTATTTATAAAACATCATCATGATAAAATATTATAAGTACAAATATATGTAGATGATATTATATTTGATTTTATAGATTCCAAACTATGCAAAAGGTTCTCCAACCTTATGCATTCTAAGTTTAAAATGAGTAGCATGGGTGAGCTCACCTACTTCCTTGGTCTCCAAGTGAAGCAGTCTCCTGATGGCATCTTCATATCCTAATCCAAATATGCTAAGGAGCTGATTAAAAGGTTTGGGATGGTTGATGCTTCAGCAAAGAAAACACCTATGGCTATAAATGCTGTAATTGATTCTGATGAACATGGGAAACCTGTAGATCAGAAATTTTATAGGGTCATTGTTGTGTCCCTATTTTATCTTATAGTAAGTAGACCAGACATTATGTTTACTACATGCCTTTGTACTAAGTTCCAAGTGAACCCTAAAGAATCTCACCTTATTTTCCAAAAAAGAATTTTGAGATATATAAAGAGTTACCCTAATTTAGGACTCTGGTATCCAACTGAGTCAGAATTTTGAGTTAACTGGATACTCTGATGCTAACTTTGCTGGATCTAGAGTAGACAGAAAGAGCACATCAGGGACATGTCAGTTCCTTGGTGATAGGCTAGTGTCATGGTTTTGCAAGAAGCAAACATCAGTGTCCACCTCAATAGCAGAAGCTGAATATATAACAACTGGCAGTTGTTGTTCACAGATGCTGTGGATTCAAAACCAACTCCTAGATTATGGTGTCAACTTAAATAATTCAACTCTACTTTGTGATAACACAAGTGTAATTTCTATTGCACAGAATCCAGTGCATCATAGTAGAACTAAGCATATTGATGTAAGACATCATTTCATTAGAGAGTATATAGACAAAAAGAAAATTAATCTCACCATTGTCTCTACTGATTTGCAAAAGGCAGATATCTTCACCAAACCCTTGGATGAGAAGAAACATCTGTTTTTTTATAAATCAACTAGGTATGATCAATGGAGATGCATTAATTTAATTTTCTGTCTGTAGTCGAAAAATTTGCCACAGTTCGTCGAATGGAGATCGACGAACTGAGAGAAGTTCTTGAGAAAATTCGTCGACCTGAGATCGACGAACACTCTGTGTGTGAAGTTCTTTTCGTCGAACGGAAAACGACGATATTGCTTCAAAAAATTTTCGCCGACCTGAGATCGACGAAAACTTTTCCCTTCTTCTGACTGAGATCGACGAACTCTTTTGTCAATAAAATATTTCGTCGAACCCAGATCGAAGAATTTTTTATTTTTCGTCAGATGGAGTCTGCCGCTTCATATTCTAAAAACCATATATCTAGATTTTCTTCGAGCTCCATCCCACGCTTTCTGTTCCCCTTGCATTTGATCTCTCTATTTTCTTTTTCAGACAAACAATGGCGATTCCAACAAGCTCTTTGGCAGCGATGAAGTTTGACATGGGTTTCGACATCGATTTCGAATCATTCCAACATTCCAATCAAGTTTTTTTAGATATACTGAAACTGTTTGAGGACCAACAACTGAAAAACTTCATGAAAAGTAGAATCATGATAGCAACAACAGAGATAAGAGAATGGGTATTTACCTCCTCAACTCCAGATGCAGACACAATGACCGGGACTATATCTGGTAACCAGATTTCTCTAACCCCCACCGTGATAACTGAAATTTTCGGTTTGATGAATGGTGATGAAGATGTAGAAATGGATAGTATTGAATATGATAATAAGCTGATTAAAATGGGTCATGCTGGAGAAAACCCTAATAAATTACTAAAGAAGAATTTGTCGTCCGAATACAAATTCCTTGCTGATGTTGTCGGGAAAGTTCTTTTGCGCAAACACACAACCCATGACTATATCACCAGGCACCAGTTTCTAGTGATGAGTTCTCTGGTTGAGAAGAAATCTGTTAATTGGGGAAAACTACTATTTGATTTAATAAAGAAGAAGAGCAATAAGAAAGAATTTTGTTTTGGAAGAGTACTGAGCATTTTCCTCGAGGAAAAAGCTGCTGAATCCCTGGTCTCCAAGACCATATTCATCAATGCTTCCAAAAGGCTGACTTGTGCCTTGTTTGGAAGGTGGGAGAGGACTATCTCCAAGCCATTTAAGGCTTCAACCTCTTTCAGAGGTTCTGAGCATACAAGAGCTGCAATACCTGATCCCCCACCCCCAGAAGCTGTCCCCTCCACCAGCATTCCATCCTCCCAGATACCTACACCTCCATCTCAACAGCCATCCTCTTCTCTAACTCATACTCCCATAGCAATTCAATCCCTGCACATCAACCAACTCCGCCAATTCCATCTCCTGAGCATCAACCCACATAAATTCAACATCTACCAACACCAGTTCCATCTCCAGAACATACTAATTAAACCACCACCATCCCCAATTCCTCCTCATCTGGATGATATTCCCCTCCATAAACTCTCACCTATTCCCTCTTTTAATCTACTCTCATCTCCCATCAATTCTCCATCATCTCATGATGAGCCACTGCCAAACATCACTACTTCCCTTTCATCATCCATCCTCCATCTCTCTGTATTAACTTAGACACCCTCTGAGTTTATGGAAATGGAGTCCCCTTCCATTCCATCTCTTCTGGAACTCCTCACTCCCCTCATCTCAAATCTTATAGCAGAGGCCATTAAAAGTCTTGCTGATGTTGAAATTTGTGAAGTGGAAGTGGGTGACGGGACAGGCCGCGCGGCCTGTGCGGACAGCTTTGGCGGACTGGGCGGACTGGGCGGACTGAGGTTTGCGGCCTGGTGAGAAGTCTGGTGGAAGCCGGCTGTGTTCTGAGCGGGTTGGTGCATGGAGTCCGCGGTTTGGTGCGGCCTGGTATCTGCGGATAGAGAGACTTGCGGACTGGTGCTTTGCTCAGTGGTCGCGGGTGCAAGTTTGCGCTGTTGGCGGGTTGGTTCGAGTTCGCGGGAAGCCTTGTGGACTGGTGTGTCCGCGGTTTGGGCTGTTGCGGACTGGGCCTTGAGCTTGGCTGAGGCCTTGTCGAGCTCAGGTGTTACAGCAGGTCTTGCTGTGGAGACCGATTGGCGGACTGGTGTTTGGAGTCCGGGAAGTAGCTGCTGTGTTGGACAAGTGCGAGGAGCTCGCGGACTGGTTGCGGTCTGTGCTAGGGTGTTTGGCGGACGGGACTTTGTGTCCGCCATGCTCGCACTGGCCTTGATGGTTTTGGACTGGTCACACTTGGTGTCAAGTTCATGGTGTCCGCCGTATCCGCTAAGTCCGCTGTGACCGGGCGGACTGTTGCTGTTTGCCTTTGGTCGTGGACTTGTGGCGGATTGAGGTGTGAGTCTTGCGGACTGCCTCGGGTTGGTGCGGACTGCCATTGAAGAGGGTTTGCTGTCCTGAAGCAGTTGGAGCTTTGCGGGCTGTGCCTTGTCCGCTTAGCTTGGGCGACTGGAGAGGGTTCGTCAATGGTTGCCTTGCTCCTGGCGGTTTCCCTTGGTGACTGGCTAAGTCCTCGCGGACTGATGAGCGGACGGTCGTTTGTGTTCGAGCGCGGGGCGGACTGGGGCGGTGTCATGGCGTATCTCATGGGCGGGGGGACCACACTCCTCACCTGGCCTATAAATAGGACCCCCCTGGCACATCTACAGTAACCCAAGTAACGTGAGTGAATAGTAAATTGGGTTGGGCGAGTGCTGCGGCTTCTGTGTTTTTCAGTCCGCACGGATTGTTTCAGGCTGACGGTTTTGCTGTGTGCAGGTCGCGCGGATAACTTCAAGGAGCCAGGAGTTTGGCTGTGACTTCGGTCAGTGCTTGGAAGTGTGCTGTCTCTGCGGACTCAGCAGGAGGTCGCTCTGCGGCTTGTCAGTTCTGTTTCAACTTTCCCAGCTTCAATAACCTGTCCGCCGGCTTCAGGCGGGTAGGGGAGTTCCTCAGTTCGGGTTCAGCAGGAGGCGAATAACGGTCTGTCCGCGCGGCCTCGCGGTCTCGGCGGACTCCGTGGTATTCGGCGGATTGCAGCATAGCTTGGGCGAGCTCAGCGGTCTCGGCGGTCTCGGCGACCTCGCGGTCTCGGCGGACTGGAGTGCTGTCCGCCGGCTTGTTTTTTGGTTTCTTCTGTTTACAGCTGTAATACTAGCGAAATCATGTCTCGTCTCTATGTATGCCTCGGATTGTAAAGAAGTGAATGCATAATAAGATCTTCTTGTGCTTCCATTATTTTGTTGGGTGCAACCTCTAGTCCTTGGGTTTTCCGCAGGTTCAGCGTGCGAACTGGGTAGTTCCGAAGATATTAATTTGGTGTTTGGGCTATCTTGCTGACCACGTTGAGAAAATTTAACATGGTATCAGAGCCAGGTTTCTGAGGTGATGCGGAGGTTCAGTTGCGTGAGCGGAGGTCAACCAGTGTTGTTACTCAGTGATTGAGAGTGGTGATCAACCTGTGTTGTTGCTCGGTGCTGCTGAAGGGTACCAACAGGTGGTTGCAATGGAAGGAAGCTTAGCAAGAGGTCTGGGCATTGAACTCTTAACGCCGACTAACTATAAAAATGGAAGTCGTGCATGAAGAGTTATCTTCTAGGCGAGGAGCTGTGGGAAGTTGTCGGTGGAGACGACAGACAGGAAGTTACTGCTGCTTTTCGGTACTGCTGAGCAGGTGAGGCTCTGGAGAAGAACTAATGCTAAGGCAGAGTTCGTTCTGAAGAGAGCTGTCTCTCCGGAACTGTTTGATCACATCATTGGATGTGAGTCGGCTGCTGATATTTGGACAACCATTGATGAGTTGTTCAATAGGAAGAATGTGGCGCGGCTTCAGTTCCTAGAGAATGAGTTGGCCAGGGCAACTCAGGGAGACCTTTCCATCTCCAGGTACTTCTTAAAGATGAAGAGCTTGTGTGCTGAGCTGTCGGCACTGGATCCTGATGAGCCTATCTCTGAAGCAAAGATGAAAAGGCACATTTTCCGCGGCTTGCGGAAGGAGTATGTGGCCTTTGTTACGTCTGTTCAAGGGTGGTCTACTCAGCCGTCTCTGTTGGAGCTGGAGAATCTGCTTGCCTCGCAGGAGAGCTTAGCAAGGCAGATGGCTGGAGTGAATCTGAATCAGGAAGGCAGCGAGGCTCTCTTCTCAGGCAAGAAGAAGGATGGGAAGGGAAGAAGAAGAAGAAGTGCAGGCCGCTGTTGAGAAGGAGACTTCAACTTCATATCCGCCGGAGAGGAGCAATGCACCTAAGGACTGGAAGAAGAATCTGAAGTGCTAACGGTGTCATCAGCGAGGGCACTTCAAGCGGGACACTGCAAGGTCAAATTGCAGCCTGGGCATGCTGCGGGAAAGGAGGAAGCTTGCTCGTGAAGTGAAGAAGCAGAATGGGGAGGAGCTTCATGACGGGCACTTGTGTCCGGGCCTTATCTGCTGAGGACTTCAACAGCGAGTGGATCATCGACTCCGGGTGTGGTCATCACCTCACCGGAGACAAGTCGAAGTTCACCTCCATGCAGGCTTACTAAGGTAATGAAGCTATTATCACTGCTGATAATACTGTTTATGTAGTAGAGAAGGAGGGGGTCGTGTCTTTGGGTAGTGATCAGGGGCCACTCACGTTAAGGAGTGTGTATCACGTGCCGGGCATGAAGAAGAACCTCTTCTCGGTGACCAACGCGGTGGACGCTGGGTATCACGTTCTGTTTGGGCAACAGACGTGACGTGAGTTCCTTCGCAACGTATCAGCGGTAAAGGCTGATGTTGCTCATGTTGGGAGGAGGGTGAAGAACTTGTTTGTTCTTTCCACCAATGCCTATGTTGATAGGATGAGAGCCAATGATCGTGCGGCTATCTGGCATGAGAGGCTGGGGCATGTTGGCATGGACAAGCTAAAGGCAATTGGCGAGTAGAATCTGGTGAGGGGGTTGCGATGTTGTCCTCCTTTGGTGATGGGCATTTTGTGCGGGCTGTCAATACGGTAAGGCACATCGCCTTCCATTTGATAAATCTCAAACAAGGAGCAAGAAACCATTGGAGTGTATTCATGGCGACCTGATGGGACCGACTGTTACTGCCAGCCTTGGTGGAAGCAAATACATGCTTGTCTTGGTTGATGACTACTCAAGGTATACTTGGGTGTACTTCTTAAAGGAGAAGTCGGAAGCCTTCCATTTGTTCGTGGAGTTCAAGGAGTTGGTAGAAGGCCGGCTTGGCTTGCGGATTAAGAAGCTTAGAACTGATAACGGGGGGGGGGGGGGGGAGTTTGTCTCTTCCGAGTTTTCTAACTTCTGCAGGAAGCACGGGATCCAACGGGAGCTTACTTGTTCTCACACTCCACAACAAAATGGGTAGCGGAGCAGAAGATTCACATTTGACGGAAACCTGCAAATGCTGGCTGCATGCGAAAGATATCCCAAGGTCCTTTTGGGCAGTGGGAATGTCTTGTGCTGCTTATGTTATCAACCGGATGCCACTCAGCCCTATCAACATGAAGACTCCTATTGAGCTGTTGCTGAAGGAGAAGCCGAGTGGTTGGACACCTTCGGGTGTTCGGTTCAACTTGCTACGTGCATGTCCCGGATGCTTCACGACAAAGCTGGATGCGAAGGCAAGGAAACTTGTCTTTGTTGGCTATGATGAGCGGAAGAAGGGATGGAAGTGCATGGACCCTGTTACGAAGAAGTTCGTGTGTCAAGAGACATTGTCTTTGACGAGCTGACGTCATATGGAGGTGGCTCGGTGGAGCCTACCGAAAGTAGCAAGGTTGAGGAAGCACCGGTGGAGGCTGCTGAAGGCTTGGAAGCGGACTTTGCTGTTTCACCAGCAGCTCCTGTTGCTTCGAACTCCGAGGCTGAGCCTTCTGGCTCAGGAAGGCAGGGGAGCACTGCTCAATGCTTGCCCCAGGTAGGAGTGAGCCTGAGAAGCAACGGAAGCCATGAGCAAGGAGCAGTGTCTTCGGAGATCGAAGAGGGTGGTTAAGCCACCAGCTCGGTACTGTGATGGGAATGCAGTGAGCTTTGTCTCCTGCTTCTTTGCAGGTCCCTCTGGATGAGCGAGAGCCTGCAAGCTTCAACGAGGCCACTGGAGTGAAGGAGTGGAAGGGTGCCATGAAGGAAGAGATTGATGCTCTGAAGAAGAATGAAACCCTGGGACCTTGTGCCCAAGGTTGATGGCATTACTCCGGTTACTTGAAAAGTGGGTGTATAAGTTGAAGAAGACGCTGATGGGAGCATAAATCGGTTCAAGGCTCGCCTGGTCGCAAGAGGATTCTCACAACAGTATGGAGAAGACTATGAGGAGACATTCAGTCCAGTTGCGAAGATGACGTCTGATTGGCCCGCGAACAGACTCGTACTGTGGTTGGTTCGGTGAGTCGATCGCCGCGGGCTTGCTAGATGAGGCAAGTGCACCTATTGCAAGTAGTACTCGATATTCGGGAGAATACCGAGGTCGTATTATTCCCGGGAAACGGTTTGATTACCCCTACTCCTCCGAAAACACTATTATTTTACCGAAATAGAAGTTGAGGGTTTTAAGTAAATAAGAACGAAAATAGATTTTAAGAAAGTAGTCGATGAAGAGATAACTCCCGGTATCGAATTGCGTTAGGATTAAAAATAGATTTGAATAACTAGATATCAAAAGTTTCAATTTAATTAATGCGGAAACTTGGCCGTGGAGGTTCAAAATAATGAGCTCACCTATCTCAAGGAATATCGCTCACCTAGACATTAAGGCTATTCGACCGGGCTCTCGTCGACGAAGGATTCCCCTTAATGCCCGCAGTATGCTAAGAACCCCCCGCTATTGGGTGGAACCCAATCCGGTAGAGTTAGCGCGCCTCCTCTCTCGAGGGTTAGTGCGGAACTCTATCTACCCAGGGGTGATCTGTCCATATGCACGGCTCTCGGCTAGCTAGCGTATGGATAACGGAAATAGAGCCCACACATCGATATGTGGGTCTACGCGTCGTTAACCCGGGGTAAACCTTAAGTTTTTATTAAATTGAAAAATTAGACATTTGGTTATTTAAAACATTTTAGATCCCAAAGCTCTTCGATACCGAGGGCTAAAAGCAATTAGCCACTCATCGGAATGAGGATACTTATATGATTGGTTGTGCGAGCGTCCTAAACTATTCGCTGAAAGGTTATAAAGAAAATAAGAAGAAAAGCAAAATAACCTAATTTTAGAAAAGTTATTACAAATAAACACACCCGCACTCATTCAAACATATAAAAGGAAGAAATAAAACTAATTTACACATAAGAGAAAATTGAATAATTGACATTTGCAGGTCCCACTCAAACGAGTGGGGCGGGAAATGAAAGCTGAAAAGTGCATAAATGAACTTTGCAAGTCCCACTCAAAACGAGTGGGGGCGGAAAATTAAAGCTGAAAATTGCAAGTCCTACTCAAACGAGTAGGACTGAAATGAAAGCGAGTCCTACTCAAACGAGCAGGAGAAAATAAATGCGATTACAGGGCTTTCTTAAATATTTACATTAAAATAAAGTCCGACCATTAAACTCCTAGCGAGTAGGCGGAAAATCAAATCCAGCCATTTAACTCAAGTGAGTAGGCGGAAAAACAGAAATAAAGATTGAAAATCACAAGTCCTACTCAAACGAGTAGGACTGAAAATACAGACCGGCCATTTAACTCAAATGAGTAGGCGGAAAAATAAAAACAACACAACTACGCACTCTACTTGAATAGAATCCAGCCAATTAACTCAAATGAGTAGCGGAAAATAAAAACAACACACGCACTCTACTTGAATAGAACTACTCACGCACTCGACATAAATAAACACACACACACACACTTGCTAATTTAACTTAGGAGCTGAAAAATATCTCATACACGCACACACTCGTGCTAAAATAATTGCAAAAATCAAAGTTAACGAAAAATTAAAATGACTGCATTTCTACTGCTGGAATGCAGTAGAAATGCATTAAAAAATGCAAAATAAAAATTGTTTGAGCAAAAAGTTTTCAAATTAAAGTGAGAAAGGCAAGTGCCCGAAAAATTAAAAACGGTTACATTTTTTACCGTTAGATTTTGATAGAAATGCAAAAAAAGTGAAAATAAAAATTGTTCGAGCGAAAATATTTTTTTGTAACTACTTAAAATGAAAGTTGATGAAAAATAAAAATAACAATTTATACATTACTATAGCCTTGTAAAATGGTTTAAAAAAGAGGAGTAAGCTAAAAAGAAGCAGTAGTTTTATAGTTAAGACAAAGTAAAAGCTAAGTTAAGAGGATTGAAAACTACCCTTTTTAATGTTTT
>CM077157.1:43305974-43326005 GCA_039583875.1 Platanthera guangdongensis | reverse complement strand
TTTCTCCTACCACTAAAATCCAAAATATCCTACAGAGCTGGAATGGGTTTAATTTTTGGATCTTGACACAAGAGATGTTTCTTTGTGCCAAGGTTCTGAACAGAGATAAAACTCAGCCCCACTATGACACCAGGAAAATATTTCCTGTGTCTACTTTTACCTGAACTGAAATATACTTAGTCCTAACTTTTTCTTCTCAGCACCAGGAATTTTTCCAGCTGGAACTGAGAAGTGACTACAGCAAATCTTATTGCTTCCTGAGGTGAGAGAATCCCAGCCCGACTTTCTTCAGAGCAACAAGGATGAAGATCTTCAAGATGGTTTGGCTTGTGCTGGAAATAACTAGCAGTAAGCTTCTCTGCTTCTTATTCCATGTCAGGACAGAATCAACAACTTTGTTCTTTTTTCTTCTCAGCTCCAGAAATAGATGTTCAGATTTTGAGTTGGTTGAGTAGAGAAGCAACTTGATCTGCAGAAACTTGTTCTCTATTTCTACTTCTCCCTCAAAAGGAAGACCTTCTGATCTTGTTGTTATAAGTGACGGTGACACCAATTAACTGTTGTATTTTCTTCAGAGGTTTGCTCTGATCTTACTGATGTCCATGAAGAAGACAATCAGTAAACTTGCTAAGCCTTCAGGCTAGCTATCTTGAGCTTCACGTTCTTCAGTTACAGTAATAATGGCGATGAAGAAGAACTATAGCAACAACTACTTTTTACTGTAAAAGGACTTCTCCCTTTATTGATTGAAACATAATGACTCTTTTAGAAGTGGGTCCCACACCATTAATGGCCAGCTGCAATCTTTCTTTAACGTCAACTGTCGTACAGTAGCTCTGCGGTGCCTTTGGCTTGTACTGTAGCTTTGACACTATTAATTTGAATAATGTTGACTTGTTGACTTGCTGACGTCACTAGTTGTGGACTTTGTCAAAATCAAGCATTAGTTGAATAGGCGTTGTGTGAATGAGCTTCACTCAATGCCAAGGTACTTAGATAGAATTATGTCTATCTAGGCATTGACAGCATTGAGTGAGCAAGCCTCACTCAACGCCTTTTGCCTTAGCTTATTTTTCAGCCTTTTCTGCATGCTTAGCGCTGAGAGCTTTGAGTTAGCATGCCTCACTCAACGCCTTGTCCCTCAGCCATGCTTTCTATACTTTAGGCATTAAGAGAGTTGAGTAAGCACTCCTCACTCAACGATTTCTATCTTAGCCAATTTCCCGCTTCTTCAGCATCTTAAGCGTTGAGTGAGTACGCCTCACTCAACGCTTTCTTCTTTAGCCAGTTTCTAAATCATGGCGTTGAGAGCATTGAGTGAGCATGTCTCACTCAACGCTTTCTGCCTTAGCCATATTTTTCTGCCCCTTGGCGTTGAGTGAGTAAGCTCCACTCAATGCCAAGCTACTTAACAATTTTATTCTATTTATCTGGAGTTGATTGAGTAAGCTACACTCAACGCATTTGGACTTGGCCAAATATCAGCACAGATTTTTTGTGGCTTTAACATATAAGGCAATATTCAACGAATATAGAGTATGGCGTTGAGTGAGTGATACTCACTCAACGCCCGTGGACTTAGCCACTTTTATGCCCATTTCTCCTTAGGATTTTACAGCATTAGCCCGACTCACAGCCTTTTGATGTATGATGTTGAGTGAATTGACTTCACTCAATGCCTGTACTTATCCACTTTCTCAGATTGCCACTACTTGCCTTTGACTGTATAGGCTTCAATCAGCCCTATAAGTCATCTGGTGTCGAGTGAACGACCTTCACTCAATGCATGTGGGCATAGACATTTTTCTATCTATCCACACCATAGGTAAGTGTTTACTTGACCTAGCCAATTAGGCTACCTGTCCCATCATTGTTGCTAGGACATCCTGCAATCACTAAACTTGAGCACACGTTAGATCACCATATGTGTATACATTGTTTGCTAGGCCTTCTTCAAATGCAGGACATTGAGATCAATAGACCCAACAATCTCCCCCTATTTGAAAAAGTTAAAACCTATGACAATGTATACACTAACACAACTATGCAATATAAATAATAACCAATAAACTGCTTCAAACAGAAATAATGATTATCAACATAATGATTTGCATTTAACTTTTACTGAATAATAGTTCTTGTGCATTTAACAAAACAACACATATTCCTTAAGCCCTATAAGCAGAACCTAAAACTTTTCAGGTTTCAGGTTCATTTATCATAATCCCACTGCCCTTTGGCTTCTTTGCAGGTTTGTCTTCTGCTCCAATCATCTTCTTTCCCTTTTTGTCTGCCTTGTATGCTTTATCAGCTGCTTCAGATTCATCTTATACTTTATCTTTCTTCCTCTGAAAGTAGTTGAAGGGCTTGGGAAAGTACTTGGAGGGTTCAACTGCACCAGGAGGCAATGTGGTAGCGTTCTTGTTCTTCCAGTAAATTCTCCTTTCAGTTTTCCTCTTTTCCATGTTGTCCCATTCCATTTTGATATACCACTTTCCTCTGTCTGACCTCTTGTTTTTGACATGATTCCAAGCAAGCAGAATGATGAATCTGGACTCAGGGCTCCCTGCTCGAATCAGCCCTTTTCTCCATTTCCTCCCTGTATCTATTTTTCTTAGCCTGTCTTCCTCTTCAGCTTCAGCAGTTGAAGTCATTTCTTTGTCTGTAATGCCTGTTCTACAGTGGGGCTGAAGGAAGGAATCTCAGTAACAGTGGACTGCACTCCCCAATGATCACCAGCACTATCACCTTCTTCTATATACTGATAACTTTGATGATCTTGCTAAGCATGATCTTTGTTCAAAGCCTCTAGCACTTGAGCAGGAATCATTGGATGTTATCATATTGCACTGGCTCTATTCCCAATGATCCTCTCACCATATTAGTTGCCCAAACCATGTTTTCAGTGTTAGTCCTTATAGCTTCACTCTCCCCCTTTTTGACTTCTTCAACTATTTGAATGGTCTGGGAGGTGCTTGCCTTGCTTCTTTTTGTTTCTAGGTAGTTCACTCTAGCAGTAACATGATTCTTGACTTCCAGCATGTGGTCATCAGCTTCCTTTCTGTCCGCTCTATTCTTCTATATGGCTCTCTCTGATACCTCTACTACTACTAGTACTCCCATGGCCCACCCTCCATCTCCTACTCAGTCGGGCAATCTTGGAACTGTTTTCAAACTTATCGGTTCCAACTACCTGCACTGGAGTGTTTCCTTCACCTTTCTTCTTCGCTCACAATGAAAACGCATCATCTCACTGATGATCTGTCTCCCACCGAGTCTAATTTCTTTGATGATTGGGATGGTAGCGAATCTCTTGTTTGTGCTTGGCTGTCTAATAGCCTTTCTGATGAGTGCCTCCTCGTCATCCTCCATGATGAAACGGTAAAAGCTGCTTGGCTTCATCTTGCCACTCTTTACTCCAAGGGGATCAGATGTCTCATATCTATACTCTCTATGCAGACCTCTTTGCTCGTCCCTCGATGTCTCCGGCTACCGCCTACCAATAAGTTCAGGCTCTTGGAGCCGAAATTTTTCAGAATCATCCATTCTCTGCAGATTTGACCGAGCAAGACAAGCTCTTCCAGGAGCTTCTGGTTGTGTGTTATCTTCTACGTCTTTCGGAATCTTATGACATGATCCATCAATAGATCCTTAGCGAGGCGGATTCTCCCACCTTGGATGTCACTGCTTCCGCATTGCTGTTGTTACCACTCTACTTCACCATTCGCTAATATCCTCCCCAACGCTCCCCAACACCTATGCTCATCATACTCAGCATGGCGGCTCTAGTGGCCGTGGCCATCAATCCGGTATATGTGGACCTTCCCGCTTTCTCTGCTCTCACAGTGGCTGCACCGACCATATGGTTGATCATTGCTGGATGAAGCATCCACATCTTCGCCCATCTGGTGAGGCTTCCACCTCCTCTTTGAAGCAGTCTGCCTCGGTGGTCACGTCTTCAGGTAGTGCCTATGTGGTGACTCAAGGTAAATGGTTGATTGACTCCGGTGCTACTAATCATATGACTGGCAATCCTCAATGTTTTTCTCTCCTAGAAAAACATGATTGGTTTCCCCAGTCTTTATTGCAGATGATACTCCCTCACCGGTCAATGGGACAGGAGTGGGTCAAGTCACTCTGTATCTTCACCTGGCGGACACCCTCTACATGCCCCAATTTCCATGCAATTTGTTATCTATTACATCTCTTTGCAAGCCACTATAGTGCTCCATCACATTCACTCCTACTTCTTGTTCTTTTCAGGATCTGAGCTCCCAAAGGATGATTGCTACTGGGACTGAGAGCGGTGGCCTTTACTCCTAGACAACGTATTTGCTTTGTCTGTTTTTTATTCTTCTTCTACGGATCTTCTACAATGACATCGTCGTCTTGGTCATCTTCCTCCAAGGTTTCTTCATCATCTTCTTCCCCACCTACCTCCACACAGTCCTCCTCTCAATTGTGATGCTTGTCAGCTTGTTAATCATCACCGCTCCTCCATCCCGCCGAAGCAAGGTCGTGGCTCTTCCCGTCCTTTTGATCTCGTTCACTCCAATGTCTGGGGTCCTACTCCTACCCTAACTGTAGGTCGGGTAGTTCATATTTTGTAACTTTTATTGATGATTTCTCTCGGTGTACGTGGGTGTATCTCTTAAAATAGCTCTCCAAAATATTCTCTTTATAGACATCCTTTTATTATATAATTAAAACACAGTTTAATGCATCTACTAATCTTTTTTGTTCTGATAATTCCAAAGAATATCTTAGTCATGATTTTTCTTCTTTCTGTGTGCAAAATGACATTATTTATCAAACTAGTCGCGTTTATACCTCACAGCAAAATGGTGTGGCGGAACGCAAAAATTGTTACCTCCTTGATGTCGCTCGAATGTTAATGACACAAATGCAGGTTCCTCGCTCCTATTAAGGCTATGCCGTTCTTATCTCATGGTATCTCATCAACCTCATTCCCTCCACTGTTCTACACGGCCACACACTGTTCTATATTCTCTATCCGACCAAGGAACCCTTCCTTCTTCCTCTACATATATTTGGGTGTACGGCTTTTGTGCACGCTCCCTCCGCCACTCGTGACAAGCTCTCTCCACGTGTCACAAAGTGTGTCTTTTTGTGTTACTCTTCCACTCAGAAAGGTTACTGTTGTTTTGATCATGTTTTTCGGAATCAGTTCGTCTCCGCGGACGTTACCCCGTCCCGGGATTCGAGCTCCTCTCACCGGGAACACGCGGTCCAGGGCGCGGGAAGGACCTGAGGTTTATCCCTCCCAGCACCTCCTTTGAGTTGCCGAGCTCGTCAGGTAAATTTGGCCTTGCATTCTTATCACGCGATTCTCCAGCACACCTCCCCTTGCTGATATTTTTGTTCCCACAGCTCCACCCAGCCAATCCACTGCCGAGGAATCTTCACGGGCAGCCCATTACTCTCCCCTCCCCTCCCCGAGCTTGCTGGATTCTTATCTAGGCCCTGAAGTGGAGAACGATGAGCTGACGAGGAGGGGTATCAAGCTCTTCAAGAAGCTCGTGCGCGTGGTCCGCGAGGTGCAGGAGGTCAACGAGGTGCTTCAACACGACTACGCGCGTCTCACTGACGAGGTGCGAAGCGGCCAGGCTGGCGAGATGACGTCTCCTTCCCGGCTCATAGATGAGATAAACGACGTCCTCTTAGTGGCGCAGAGGAATTCGGGGAGGATTCGCGAGCTGCTCCACGCGCGACAGCCTGGGGGACGGGGGATGTGAGGCCGGGGTAGATAAAAGGCGGCTTCCTTGCCGAGTTGACCGGTACTCGCCCCCTGGTTCTCCCCCTGCCTGTGCGCCCCGCTTCTTGATTTCTGGACTAGATTGCTGTAATAAATAACTTCAAACATTCTTAGATGTGTTCCATGTTTGAATAATAGTAATTATATTGCTTCTGATTTGACTTAGCCTTGGTCGGGACGTGCCGGAACTCGGCGAGCTGGGGGTTGGCGAGCTGGGATGGCGAGCTGGGCCGGTTGGACAGCTTGGCCCCTAGATTACTTTTTCTATAAATAGCCCTCCCCCCAACCCCGTACTTGCTCTTTAACTGCTTGTTTGCTCCCTTCCCACACTTTTCTCTTTCTCACTCGCGCTCCATCCCTTCTTCTGCGAGCATGGGCAAGACCAACCCTGACGCCTACGGATGCACCAAGTGCGTCCAGCACTTCACTAACTACTGCTTCTTTGAAGGGCACACCAGCGAGGTTGAGCTCACCGAGTTTATGGCCGAACATGTGCCGCCAGGCTTCGAGGCGCGCCAGTCGAGGCAGTGGGAGGCCATCAACACTTTTTATGATGACGAGCTCGCCTTCCCCATCTCGCACTTTGAGGTGGGGCTGCGCCTCCCCCTCTGGCCGGAGATCTGGCAGATTTTGAAGTATTATGGTGCGGTGCCCGCGCAGCTGAATTCCAACGCCATCACCATGATGCTGGCGTATGCGAGCTACCTCCGGCGAGAAAGGATAGAGTTCAACCTGACTGTGTTTAGGAAGCTCTTCTCCTACAAGGCGACGACGGACGGCGTTGCCTACTTTATGGGCTCTCTAATCAAGGTTCGCGAGATCGCGAACAAACAACACAACTGGATGACCAAGATCGCCTTCATCAAGGGCGATCTCGGCAACATCCCCTTCTCCCCCAGCAAAAAGCTGAGGAGGTATACTGCCCGCCGGCTGTGTCCGGCAATGATTCCGACCTCCACAAGTACTTCCTCCACAAGGAATTCGAGGTCGCCTTCCTGCGAAGGGGCCTCGACGCGCTCTGCCCCATCCTGCACGGCGAAGGTACTGTCTACTCTGCTGCTCAGCTCGCCATATTTGCCAACGAAACCTTTCTAAGTTTTCCAAGTTTTTCTTGTAAGGGAGTAGCTAATCCCCGTGAACCCTCCATTTGCGGACTCGGGATTGTACCCGGACCCTCTCGCTCACGAGAAGGCAGTGGCGGCGGCCTGCCGAAATGAGGCGGCCTTCTCTAAACCCTCCTCCAGCAAGAGGCGGTCTGAGGATGCGCAGTCGAGCCCGCCCCATCGCCAACAATTACCCAAAAATATGAGGAAAGCCGTGTCGGCTCCGCAGGGGAAACAACATCAACAACATCAATCCACCCCCAAATACATGAGCTCGCCTGAAGTCGTCCCCGATGTGTCGACGGAGAGCCCGCTGAGGGAAATCACCAGCAAGGGACGGAAGGGTGGCGAGACCTCTATTCCCCCTACGGCGAGCTCTCCCCCTCCTTCGGCGAAGAGGACGGCTCGCGATCGTGGCGTACCGAAAGAACATCCCCTCTTCAGCTTTCGGGGGCGGTGGAAAGACTCGGCGGGGGAGCCCATGGTGCAGTGGGACGAGCTGGCCCACCGGGTTTCCATCTCCACCCTTCACCACTCCTGGCATGATAGTGAGCCCGCCACCGATCAGGCTTACGCCCTCGGCTTCGGCCTCTATGGTCGGGAGGACGCCGAGGCCTACAAGGGCATGAACCTGCTGCAGCTCGGCTATGAGGGCCTACAGGCGCACCTGCGATCCATGGAGCTCCATCACATGTTGGTCTGCCGCAGCTTCGGCCTCAGCAATCAACTTCAAAAAGCCGAGCAGGCCCGCGACGTCGCCAAAGATAAGGTCGCCAACCTGGAGAGGAAGCTCGGCATCGCTGAGGGTCTTCTCGCCCAGGCCGCTGGCGGATTGGTGAGTATCAGGCTTCCTCTTCCCTCTTTTACTTAAAACATTTTGCGTCGTTGTTAACGAATTTTCCTTTTTCATCAGGATGCCAAGGCCGCCGTGGAGTTGCGGGCTCGCAATGCCAAGTAGGGGGAGGAGATCGGCCAGCTGCGCGCCCGGCTTGCCGAGCTGGAGGGGGCGAATGTGAGGCTGAAGGAGGAGAATCAGAACCTCAGCCGCGAGGTCCACCGCCAGGCAGAGATCTTCTTCTCGGCCAGCGACGCCGATCCTACCCTCCCCTATAAGAGGCCGAGGATCTTTGGCGAGGCTGACCTCACCGAGAGGCTGCGGATCAACTCCATCCAGGCCGCCGAATTCACCCTCCAGATGATGGACACTGGAGTGCTGGTGGAGGAGTGCGAGGAGATCTCAGTCCGAGACCTGATGCAGAGCTTGTTCCCGGCGACGCCGCCCATCGAGAAGGAGGACAGCTTGGACGCGCTCTTTGGGAAAAGCTTTCAGGACCCGTACGGCGGAGGGGAGGAGGATCGTCAGTTCGGTGAGGGGGGGAAGGGTTGACATTATGTTTTCTTCATTTTTTGTAACCTCGCCGAGGCGAGCCTCCCCTGTAACTATTGACGTTTAAAGGAATACAAACTTTTGATATAACTTTTGTCCCCTCTTTTTCTCTTCTTCTTTTTTTTGCATGCCCCTGATGTGCCCTGCTTGCTCGCGAATGCTTCCTTGGGCGATCTCGCGTAGATATATTTTGCGAGTAGGATATTTGTTAGAGCTCGTTTGTAAGAATACACTATGAGAGCTCGCCGATTCTTGGGACTCGCCCCGGCTCTCTTGCGAGCGGCCCATAACCTTATCAATATAATACCAAATTCGCAGAATTTTCACAAGTAAAACAAAGCAGGGGACAGGTGCCCTGGCGGGATTCGCCTCCCTTCGGCGAGGTCCAAAGGCCTGGCTTGTCACCCTTCTGTCGAGGTTGAGCTGAATTGGCGAGCCCGACCTTGCCTATACCGAGCTCTCCTCTCTTATTCTTAGAAGGGCCAAGCTTGTTAGGCACTACCTGGGGAGTGTAGGACTTCCCTGAGTGATCTCCACCCCTATCAGTGAGGTGAGAGCCTGACAGCGGGACCTGCTCGGGGTCCAAGGCTGATACCAGCGAGTGACTTCCAGCCCTATCAGCTAGGTGAGAGCCTGACAGCGGGATCTGCTCGGGGTCCAGGGTTTGACACCATCGAGTGACATCCAACCCTGTCAGCTAGGTGAGAGCCTGACAGCTGGATCTGCTCGGGGTCTAAGGATGACACCGAGTGACTTCCAGCCCTGTCAACTAGGTGAGAGACTAACAGCGGGATATGCTCGGGCTCCGGAGGTTGACATCATCGAGTGAAATCCAGCCCTGTCAGCTAGGTGAGAGCCTGACAGCGGGATCTGCTCGGGGTCTAAGGATGACACCGCGTGACTTCCAGCCCTGTCAGCTAGGTGAGAGCCTGACAGCGGGATCTACTCGGGGTCCGGAGGTTAACATCATCGAGTGACATCCAGCTCTGTCAGCTAGGTGAGAGCCTGACAGCGGGATCTACTCAGTGTCTAAGGATGACACCGAGTGACTTCCAGCCCTGCCCGCTAGGTGAGATCCTGACTGCGGGATCTGCTCGGGGTCCAGGGGTTGACACCATCGAGTGACTTCCAGCCCTATCAGCTAGGTGAGAGCCTGACAGCAGGATCTGCTCGGGGTCTAAGGATGACACTGAGTGACTTCCAGCCCTGCTAGCTATGTGAGAGCCTGAGAGCAGGATCTGCTCGGGGTCCAGGGGTTGACACCATCGAGTGACATCCAGCCCTGTCAGCTAGGTAAGAGCCTGATAGCGGGATCTGCTCGGGGTTTAAGGGTTGACACCATCGAGTGACATCCAGCCCTGTTAGCTAGGTAAGAGCCTAACAGCGGGAACTGCTTGGGGGTCTAAGGATGATACCGAGTGACTTCCAGTCCTACCAGCTAGGTGAGAGCCTAACAGCGGGATCTGATCGGGGTCTAGGGGTTGACACCATCAAGTGACATCCAGCCCTGTCAACTAGGTGAGAGCCTGATAGCGGGATCTGCTCGGGGTCTAAGGATGACACCGAGTGACTTCCAGCCCTGTCAGCTTGGTGAGAGCCTGACAGCGGGATCTGCTCGGGGTCCGGAGGTTGACATCATCAAGTGACATCCAGCCCTATGTGCTAGGTGAGAGCCTGACAGTGGGATCTGCTCGGGGTCTAAGGATGACACTGAGTGACTTCCAGCCCTGCCAGCTAGGTAAGAGCCTGACAGCGGGATCTGCTCGGGGTATAGGGGTTGACACCATCGAGTGACATCCAGCCCTATCAGCTAGGTGAGAGCCTGACAGTGGGATCTGCTCAGGGTCTAAGGATGACACTGAGTGACTTCCATCCCTGCCTGCTAGGTGAGAGCCTAATTGTGAGATCTGCTCGGGGTCCAGGGGTTGACACCATCGAGTGACATCCAGCCCTGTCAACTAGATAAGAGCCTGACAGCGGGATCTGCTTGGGGTCTAAGGATACTTCACTTCTTTACGCAAACTTATTGTGACAACACTGATGTGTTAAAGAACTTTATTAAAAATCAAGGTACCACTTACATGTTTTAAGGAAAAAAGCGCTTCAAGTCATCACCACTCTAGGTGAGACTCAGGGTCTCGCCCTCCACATTTTGGAGTCGATACCCTCTTGATTTCAATACCTCTTTTACAATGAATGGCCCTTCCCAGCCGGGGTTGAGCTTCCCCATGGTTGCCGACCTCCCTGCTGCGTCTACCTTCTTCAGCACCAAGTCCCCCTCCACAAATTGTTTGACTCTGACGTGCTTGACAAAGTGCTTGACAAAGTACGTGTCAGACGGTGGAGAGGTCACGTAGCTCCTCCATCATGTCAAGGGAGAACCGCAGCTCTTCCTCGTTCTCAGCTTGCCATTTTTCCCTGCCTTCCCTGGCCACAACAACTCGAGGTGTTTGGACTTCAAATTCTACGAGTAGCACTGCCTCGCACCCATGGGAGAGCTTGAAGGGGGTCTATCCTATAGCTGTGTTGGGTGTGGTCCTCAAGGCCCAGAGAACCGCAGGAAGCTGCTCCACCCAGCTCCCCTTCAGATTTTCCACTTTCTTCTTTAGGAGGTTAACGATGATTTTTTTTTTGCGGCCTCCACCTGCCCATTACTCCTGGGGTGGTGGACCGAGGCGAACCTGAGGTCGATCCCAAGTTGCTCGCAGAAACTGGTAAACTCTGCGCTGGCGAACTGGGGGCCATTATCCGTGACAATGGCCTGGGGCAGCCCGTGGCGGCAGATGATCTCCACCCAAATGAAGTTCCTAATGACCTGGGAAGTCACCTTGGCCAGCTCCTTCACCTCCAACCACTTTGAGAAATAATCGATCATCACTAGTAGGAACCTTCTCTGCCCACTGTCCTGGGGGAACGGTCCAACCAAGTTCATTCCCCAAGTGGCAAAGGGTTAGGGGGCTGTGATACTCTTGAGTCGCTGAGCCGATTGTAGCTGGAGGGGGGCAAATAGATGACACTTGTGGCATCTTCTTGTGAACTCTGTCGCATCGCGGCCCAGGGTGGGCTAGAAATACCCTTGCCTGATGATCCTTCCTTCTAGGGTCTGACTCCCGGAGTGACTTCCACACTCCCTAGAGTGGACTTCCTCCAAGATTCTTTGTACCTCCCCTCGACCACGCAACGCGCCAACATCCCCGAGAGAGTCTTCCTGTACAACTGCCCATCCTGGAGGAGGTTGTACGCCAACTTGTACCTAAGCTTCTTCTTGTCCACCCCCTCCGGATACTCTCCCGTGGAAAGGAAAGTTGTGACCGAGTCCATCCACGAGGACCGCTGATCTATCTCCATGAGCTCTCCCTCTTCGATGGAAGGGCGTAATAGGTCGGTGATAGTCCCCCCCCCCCACCCGGGGACCATGCTTTGCTAATTGATAGACTTGTTCATTTTCCTGCCGGGGCACGTGTTGGATGGAGAAGGTTTGGAATGTGCCAATGACCCCCTTTACTTTGGCTAAGTATAGCCGCAGGGTAGGCTTTCTCGCCTCGAACTCCCCGTTGACCTGGGAAGCTACCACCATGGAGTCAGTAAGGACCTCCACGTCCAACACCCCCAACTCCCTGGCCAGGCGCAGTCCTGCTATCACGGCCTCATACTCGGGCTGATTGTTGGTGATGGGAAAGTGCACCACCACCATCTGCTCAATTATAGTCCCCTGGGGGCTCTCTAAGATCACCCCCACTCCTCCCCGAGGCGCCATCTACCTTCACCTTCCAAGGAGTCGGACGAGTGAGCTCTTCCTCCGCCACCTCAATCACATAATCGGCCTCAGTTGAAGGGGCTGCATCCCCCTACTGGGCGAGCTGGCACGTCTCGCGGGCTCAGCTCGTCGAGCCGGCCTCTGCCTGCCAAGTCGGGGAAGTGCTCACGCCCGGGGAGCTCGTACCCCCGGCCCTCCTCGGCCACTTCCTTCCCAGCTCGCCTGCTGGGGCATCCTCGCCCAGAGAGGGGGCGGCTACAATCTGGATTGCCGGAGTCGAGCACTCGGCCCGCGTGCCAAGTGCAAACTTGACGAGACCTAGTACCTCGTTCCTGAAATCTTCAAACATCCCCACCGTGGCCAGAGGTTGGGGGAGGCGAGTCTGACCTGTCAGATCCTTGTCCTCCTGTCATCAAGCTCGCTGAAGATTTTCTGTACTGACCACGCTCCACGCTCACTGCACCAAAATATTGAAACCAAAAAATGGTCTCCTGTGGAGTTCACCCTTGGGTAAGGGGTGATCGCGCACCTACTTCGCTCCTGCAAGCAGAACAACAAGGGAAACAAGAAAGAACTAACCCAAGGGTTCGGCGGGGAGGACCCAGCACACACCCGGAAGATCTAAGAGCGCTTCCCCTCCTTAGCCAAAGGCCGAGCTAAGGTATCCTCGGAAAGCACTTGAGAAATAGAGCAAGTGGGCACTGGCAGCATGCTTTCTGAGATACCCCTTGGGTCCTATTTATATATTTCAGAATTCGAACTACCAATAACCAAACTGAACTGGCCTGAAATTACCAAAAAGCCCTTGGTTGGGTCTGCCAACAGCCAAACTCCGCTATTTTGAATGGCTACGGGCAGACCAGCCGGGGAAAAACAGTAAAAAGTACCTCATAGATCTGGGCGAGCTGGGGAGCTCGGCCACCCCTGAAGATCTGGCTCGCCTGTTGTTGCCGAGCCTCGTTGCGCGAGCGCGAGCTGGGATGGCGAGCTCGCCCATCGGTCGGCCTCCATTAGCCGGCCTCAGCTTGACGAATCTTGACTTAGCTCGGCAAATGCCGAGCTCGCGGTCGATGAATGCCGAGCTCGGGCTCGTGTTTCTCTGCCGAGCTCTCCTGGGGCCTGGGTGATCTAAGCCGTCCGGTCTGGTTCATGGTTCATCCCACTCACCGGATACGGGGTTGTACAACGACACAACTACTGTCATTACCTTCAGTTACTGATGTGATGTTTTTGAGCGCTTGATGTAGACTTTTTAGACATTTTGTGCAATGATTATATTTAGGATCTCTTATCACTTCCGTGTATTTATATACCTATGGACTTCATACTCGTATGGATCATGGACTATTTATTTGTTTATTTCATTGAGGGGTTTGCAAAGCGATATATGAGATTAGCCGACAGAATATGCGTCTTATGGTGAAGGTTAGCATGTATGCTGGCACTGCCGCAAGATGTCTGTTCACGGCATAAGACTCAAATGTGCCACTTCAACCAATAGGCTCTGTTTGGCATGGTGGTGGAGGTCATAAAATCATGGTTAAAATGTTATTCGTTAAGGATCACCTAACCAGCAACATCCGTTTGAACATAAAAGTGGATGAAGTTCCTTAGGTGGGCATTAATAATGACAATTTAACCTCCGTGTTCATGACCGCCACCACCATATGGCTCGGTTTGGCATTGTGGTGGCAGTCGTAAACGCATGGGTTAAACCATCATTCGTTAAGGATCACCTAATAAACATCATCTGTTTGAACATAAAAAATAGATGAAGTTCCGCGTTAACTTATGACAATTTAACCCACACATTTATGACCGTCACCGTTGTGCCAAACAGAGTCTATATAGTGTGATTATGGCATTCATTCTCCTAAAAGTAGGTGAACTGATGAGCCAAACAACTCTCAAATATGGAGCTCAATTTGCAATTAGGATGTGCGACTTCGCCGAGCAATCTGAAGAAATCCACACATGGTATGGGAAATAACCCTCATGCAAGAGCTCTCTACATTAGTAATCATCCCCCTAAATTATATTTCATATCATTAAGAATCTTGCACAAAGGTCCAGTCAATCATGTGGCATGATAGTGAGATTTAGGCTACGTTTAACGCAGCTTATCGCGAGCTTATTTGCTTCGGTGAGGTTGGAAAAAACGTCATTGTCATAGAATGTATGTTTGGTATGACAAATGTTACTACCTTTATCAAAAAAATTAGTTTAGGGCATAAGATTTTGATATGATAATGACACCTCTTGTTAAAGAGGGAATATCAAAAGAGGATCAAAGTAGGATTAGGCATATCAAAAGAGGGCATATCAATTGACTTGCAACTCAATTGGTGATGAACAGTTGTTTGAAGGCTCTTTATCAAAGTGGTTGCGGGTTCGATACCCGGCATCAACAATGCATCGCGATCGAGAAATAAGTGCGAAGATACTTCGAGGTGCTTGGGTTGCACCCTGGACGATCTCAATGTGCTTTGCCCATAAGGGATCGGTCCTGGGTCGTTACAAGCTGAATGCAAGTTTTGTAGAACTACTTCTTCATGTGTTCTGGATAAATAAGATAATGTTTCATCTTCATGTATGTAAGCTTTGAAATCAAATTCAGCAAAATTGCGGCTGGACAAGACGATGCAAAAAATTTTGGGAAGCTGAGAAAGGTAGCAGGAACACTCAATCAAACCAAGTCAAGTAACTAGAAGCAAGAGAAGAACAAGATCTATAATTGATTCAACTATCTTCTTTACATTGCGAGGTATACACTGCGAGACATGTTTTCACAATGCACTCAATGGAAGCAAAAATACAAGAAAGAGTAAAGCGGCAGACTGACACCAATAACCGCCCAAGCCTCCTAACCGCCGAGCCTGTCCGCCGTGACCGCCAAGTTGCCTCTAACAACTCTGGCCGCCAAAACCACCAAGTTGCCAGACTACTTCTCAAGCAGCACGGATTCTCCATTTATTGAATGTTGGAAACAACTTTCTTTGTTGCTTCCTAGTCGCTTGACCACAAGGTCTCCTGAATACAGAAGTTAACTGCGAATAGAAGATGACAAACAAGGAAACGGCCTACCCGCTGATGAACCGGACGAACTGCTTATTGCACAATCTGCAACCCCGAGGAAGAAGACTGTTGTCCGCACGAACTGCGACCTACTGTATACCACAAACTACTATCTGCAAACTCTTCCACATCGAGCTTCCAACTAGTTATCTAGTCTCCTGGTGCTTGTCGCACAACCTGCATAGCATAAGTCAATCTTCATTTAGTCATGCAGTTAATAAATTCTAACCGCGAGTTCAAAACACGAGCTGAGTTATCACTATTCTCGTTATATATGACGAGCAGAGGAACCCTATTTATTGGCGACCAGGGGAGTGTTGTGTAACGTCCCTAGCCGATCCAACATGACAGCGTCACGGCTCCGCTCTAGGCGACGCTGCAATAAAAGTGCACTTTTATTATAACGCCCCTAGCCGATACAACGTGACAGCGTCACGGCTCCGCTCTAGGCGACGCTACCGGGCTGCAGCCAGAGCACCCCACCCCCTCCACCCACTGATGACGGGTTGTTGGTGATGAGAGTTAAAGGAACTCCATAGTTAAGCGTGCTTGGAGAGAGTAGTACTGTGATGGGTGACCTCCTGGGAAGTCCCCGTACGGCCCAACTTAACTGTCGAGTTCGCTCATCAAAGGGAGGCTGGTCCACCAACAACCCGCCAGTGGGCTGGAGAGGGGTGGGGTGCTTGGGCTGCAGCCCGGTAGCGTCGCCTAGAGCGGAGCCGTGATGCTGTCACGTTGTATCGGCTAGGGCGTTACAATAAAAGTGCACTTTTATTATAACATCCCCTTTGCCGTCTGTGGATAAACACCACTAGGCCTCCGGCAAACCGTTACCGGGCAGCAGCCCAAGCACCCAACCCCTCTCCAGCCCACTGGTGGGTTGTTGGTGGCCACAGCCTCCCTTTGATGAGCGAACTCGACAGTTAAGTTGGGCCGTACGGGGACTTCCCAGGAGGTCACCCATCCCAGTACTACTCTCGCCCAAGCACGCTTAACTATGGAGTTCCTTCAACTCTCATCACCAATTGAGCGTGCTCAATTGGTGATTAGAGTTGAAGGAACTCCATAGTTAAGCGTGTTTGGGCGAGAGTAGTACTATGATGGGTGACCTCCTGGGAAGTCCCCGTACGGCCCAACTTAACTGTCGAGTTCGTTCATCAAAGGTAGGCTGTGGCCACCAACAACCCGCCAGTGGGCTGGAGAGGGGTTGGGTTGCTTGGGCTGCAGCCCGGTAGCATCGCCTAGAGCAGAGCCGTGACGCTGTCATGTTGTATCGGCTAGGGGCGTTACAGTTGTCACCACCCCATAAGTGATAGGGTAACTGCCCATCATCCTGCAACTAGCATCACCTATCCATACATAAGCGCGGATACTAGAACTAGACCGTGTAACACATGCAATCTCCATAAACTTGGCAACAACATGAATTTGTCACATCATCCTGACCAAGTCCACAATTCCAGTGAACTCTAGCTTCAGACTGCACGAACAGCCACCACAAGCTCTACAGTATACCACCAATATCTGCACTTAACCACATGCCACCATGCAAGCCAAAGAACCTACCATCATTAGCGGACTCTGTGGTTACACAATCCAGACCGTGAGAGCCGCAGTTAGCCCACCGCTAACCACCCGGTTACAACTCCAGGATGCTAGCTGAGATAGATCTCATGGAAAGAATACTATCCAGAACCCAGCTATCCACCAACACCTAACCACACTAACTGATCTCAGTTACTACGGTCTGCACGGTCTACCTTCCTCTGACTGCCCACCTCCACTTCAATAATTTCAACACTTCCTTAAAGTGGGAAGTGGAAACTTGCCCGAGCAAACCCGATAACCATACAAACAGTCCCTTTAATAGCGACTTTGTGAAGATGTCTGTGATGTTATCCTGACTCTGTACATACTCTACCATCAGAGACCACCCTAGCACCTTTTCCCGAATGAAGTGATGCTCAATCTCGATGTCCTTTGTTTGCGCGTGACAAACTGGATTATTATCCAGTTTGAGGGAAATCTCATTATCACTGTGCAGTAGAGTAGGAGCATGCACCTCCTCATAGATGTCATCCACTAGCCTCTGAAGCCAAATGGCCTCCTGATCTGCCAATGCCAAAGCCTTATATTCCACTTTTATAGTGGAGATTGACATTGAATCCTACTTCTTGTTGCAGTACGAGATAGATGTCAATCCGTATATAAATTCATAACCCAAAGCCGACTTTCGATCATCAGTATCTCCCCTATAATCAACATCTGTGTAACCGTGCAGATTGAAACTCGTGTCTCTCTCATAGAAGAGACTCATACCCGAGGTGGACTTCACGCAATTCAAGATATTCTTAACTGCTACTAGATGAGGTTTTTGAAGTTCTTGCATATACCGACTTACTCAACCCACAACATAAGCAATATTTGTCCATATAATCATCAAGTTTATCAAGCTCCCAATGAGTGCCCAGAACACCAAAGGATCTGGAAGAACCCTTCCCTCATCACGCTGAAGTTTAAGATCAACCTCAAGTGGAGTAGTGTTGCTCTTCCCCACCTGCATGACAAATTACTTAATGATCCGCTCCTCATAGCCTTTCTGGGAAACGAGTACACCGCCTTTTTCCTCTCCACCTCGAGACCAAGGAAATGGCGCATCTTCCCAAGATCCTTCATCTCAAACCTAATAGTCAGCTCCGCCATAAGACTAGCTACCACTTCCTCCGAGTTTCCCTTGATGATCATATCATCAACATACAACAGCACCAAGACTTGAATCTCCCCCTCTTCATTATGAATAGGCTCGAATCAGAGTCTGAAGCAAAATATTCGCAGAATTTGAGGTATTCTGTGATCTTGTTATACCACACATGAGGTTCCTGCTAAAAGCCATAGATGGACTGCTTGAGCTTACAGACATGTCTTGGATGTTCATAAAAAACATTACCAGGTGGCTGCACCATTAAGTTATCCTTGTCAATCTCACCATAAAGAAATGTATTATTCACGTCAAGTTGCCAAATCCTCCACCCATGGCAAGCCTCGAAGGCAATCACTATCTGTACTGAAGTCATCTTGGCCATCAGACTAAAAGCCTCCTCATAGTCTTCCTTGCACTACTGCGAGAACCCCCGAGCTACAAGGTTAGCCTTATACCACTCGATACTATTGTTAGCCTTCTTCTTGAGCTTGTACTATAAAATCCCTCATCCCAGGAATTGAGCACGACCGAGGAGAGATTTTATGTCCAGGACCGTCGCCTTACAATGACACCAACTATAAGTTAGTTGCCACCACAAGACAGCGACCTGCACATAAACATGATCATTCACATTTAATGAAGGAATAAGTAAAACACGCCCACGTATCATAACAAGGATATATAAATATCTAAGTAAAGGTTCATATGAGATAATAAAAGAGTACAGGAAAAAAAGGGATTATGCCCAGTACATGAACATCATACAATATCACTCTCTCTCAACTAACAACGCAGAAGTTAAACCATATAATCATCAACCTGACGCTAGGTAGTAGTGGTAGTAGTGTGTGGCTCCGACTCCTCAGATCCTGGTGTCTCAATCCCTGGCTCCACCCGGTCGAACTGCGGTGGCATCTCCGCGTATCCCTAAAATGATATGGTCAAATGACCATTATTCAAACTAGACTCAGCTGTCTCATCCCCGCCTCACCCCCGCGATTCCTAATTACTGCGCGTGAGGAAGAAAGCGGAGGACCAATAATAGAAGATTGTACAAGCAGGTGATAGTGGTATATATATAGATAATTCTCTAGCAGTTTTATATCAGTATGAGCAATAACAAAAGTATAAAAGAGCAACAACTATCACAGTATAAAAGTACAGTAAGAGGAACTAAGCTAAGTAAAACTAGTATAGTAAAGCAGAAACACTACCATCACAGAAGCGTAACCTAACCTATATGAAAGCTCATACAAACATATAATTTAAGGTCTTCAAAATAGTAACTCATCATATAAAAAAGCTCATACTAATTTATATGATGAGGATCTGTAAGTGCATTTGCTATGTCATGTTATGCAATGTAATGATTATGTAACTCACACACATGACTCTGTGCACTGACCTTTCATGCATCCCCACTTTTTGGAGGTGGCCAACCTCTCAGGTACCAACCGTCGTTGCTCAGGGTAGTAGTGGAGCGAGTGTCTCCACTCCTAGGCGGGCAGGCACACTACCAGGCCCAGACCTCTTGCATGCCTCAATGTTAAGAACACAACAATGGAGCCCCTGCATACTCTTGCTGGCAACTACCAATCTTCCATGGTCGGGTGCGCTCTTTGGGGACATAGTCTTCGAGATCTCAGAATAAACATCCTACCAGTCTCCCTAAAGGTCTACACTCCGCACCGGAGATATCGTACTTTCGTCGGTGTGTCGAATAAACCAATACTGAGTGACACACCATATAAGCATAAACTAGACATAACAATACCCTCCCGAGCCTTCAGCTCATAGGACCAACTCATCCTGATATCGACCAACCTGAGCCACCATCTCATAGGACCAGCAAACCCTATATCACTCCAACCCACACATAGGTGAGATCACTATAACATTCCTTAATCCTAATCAAACCTATATTGTCTAACTTTCGGATTACTTAGCTATTTATGATTAACCTTGGACTTCCCGAGATCTACCCTATGAGGGGCTCGCAGTGGTACTAGGAACTATGATGGGTTGAAACCTCATCGTTCCCTTTCTCAAGACACTTAGTAGATTTATACTACCCTTAACCAAATCCACTCAAAGAGTTACTAAGTTTGTGACCTCTCGAAAGTATCAACTGCTGAAAACACTAATTTTCTAAAATTGTTAAATGCAGACCATATGATCTTGTATGTATGTATGAATAGGAATTCTCCAAACACTTGACCTAAGAACCTAAGA